>RJWT010004570.1:0-33037 GCA_004365215.1 Cuniculus paca
AGGACAACAGACAAGCGAGCTTTGAAATTTTTAATGTTATTCCAAGGATCATAGAACAAGGCGATGTGATAGAGAGTAACTAAAAGTGGGGAGGCCTTTTTGGTCTAAGTGGAGACTAAAGAGATATCTGAGTGGAAACCCAAGGAATGAGCAGGAACCATTAATGTGTAGGTCTTCCCAGGAAGAGGGAAAAGGATGTAGAAGGGGCTGTTGTAGAATTCAAGGGAGGAGAATTCTGTGATCCGATTTTAAATCTGGTTTAAAATGACTCCCTAAGTGTAGACTGGTGCAACCACTGTGGAAATCAGTGGGGAGATTCCTCAAAAAACGAGGATTAGCTGGGTCCCATTTGACCCAGCTATTCCCCTTCTGGGTATCTTCACAGAAGAATTAAAAACATTGTACCACAGTGATATATGTGCACCCATGTTCATAGCAGCACAATTTGTAATAGCCAGATTTTAGAAACAACCTAAATGCCCATCGACTGAGGGATGGATAAAACAGTGTGGTACTTTCATACAACAGAGTATTACTCAGCTATAAAGAAGATTGAACTCGAAGCTTTTATAAATAAATGGATGCAACTCGAGACCATGCTAATAAGTGAAATAAATCAGACTCTCATGTGTAAACATTGTATTGTCTCCCTAGTGTGAGAAACTGAAAGAATAAATAAGATCCAAAATGTGTAATAGATATTGTGAAAAGGGAAGAAACTGCTCACAAGGACAGAACAACTGGGATGGAGGAAAGGAGAAAAGAAGGAAAAGAAGAGAAAAAATATTTACAAAGCAGCTATGATAATTATGCTACTAATTTCTATTAGTTCATTGAAAAAACAGTTTGTGCTTATATTGTTCGATTTTTTTTTTTTTTGGTGTTGAGGATCAAACTCAGGACCTTGAGCTTGCCAGACATCCTCAGCCCCTGTGCTTATATTGTTTGATCAGTTTTTCATGCCTATGTCTTGTAATCTGAGCAATTACTTTGAAGGTAACAATATGCAATATAATAACCATTGTTAATCCCTTACTAGCTTGTTTTGAAACTCTTTGGGAAACTGTCAGATGGAAGGGGACAGGAGGAGAGAGGAGAGACAGGCCAGTTAGGAGGCTATATTTGCCAACAGAAGAGCGGCAACACCAATGTTAACTAAAGCTGACAACCGCAAAGATGGAAAGCAGGAGAGGGATTTAAGCCTTATTTCTATGATTCAAAATACCTCTTTGTTCATTCAACTGATCCCAACATCAGACGGCAATAGGAAGCGACTACTTCCCGGCCAGTGTGTCAGCAGTGAGGTCTTGTTTGCAGGTGCTCCAGGGTGGTGGGGCAGGGTCTCTCTGAGATACAAGTTCTGAGAGAGTCTAGCGGGTCTTACTCAGCCTCTTGTTAGATAGGCAAACCAGGGTGGGAGACCAGGATGGGGCGGGTCCCTGCATGGCTTGGCTGCACCCCCTGCCTATGCCCAGGTGAAGGACTAGCTAGGAAGTCTGGAAGCCCCTGGATCATAACTGGCTATGACTTTCATCAGCTGGGAAAACTTGGGTGTGTTAAGACTATCTGAGCTTCAGTCTCCTCATCTGTAAAATGAGACTGTTGTATGACAGGAAATAATCCCCACGATGCACTCACCATGACTGGCTCTCAGAAAAGTACTTAATAAAGGATCAATGCTAAGACCAAAATCTTTTGGAAAGACTTATTTTCATGTTGTCTTTTGTTGTCTTCAGCTTGCCTTTTGTTTTATAGAGGCCCCTGAAATTACTTCCCCCAAATAGTCGTATGTTCCCTCCCTTCTCCCACTCCCCTTTGTAGTGCCTGCTGGGTGCTATCCTTTCTTACCCTTTTTTCCCTTTGCTTGGGGTATCACTCTCAGGGCCTCACGCATACCAGGCAACCGTGCTACCGCTGAGCTACATGCTGGCTCATACTCGCTTTTGGCACTACCGAACACTCATCAATTTTTCCAAAACCTTTCATCCTTTGGGTCATCCAGTGATACTCTGGATGTTCTCTCTGGAAGATTTTGACATGAAGAGTAGTGAGATCAGGTTGCTACTTTAGCAAAAACTAAAAATCACACGACAGCACTTTCATGATGTCTGGCACATATTATATATTCAGGAAGTGCTAGCCACTATTACTACTGCTTGTTAGTATTCTCTGTGTTGCCTAGCATCCTGTGCATACCTCTGCCATCTCACTCATCACACTGGGCTATCATCTTTGGTTTCTGTGTCCAGTAGACTCCTCCAAAGCAGAGACCTACTATTTACTGATGCTGCATTCTTGTTTGCTTCTAAAACCTTGGGAAGATGATAATTCTCTTCTGGTGGGGCCACTTGGCTCCCTTTAGATTGTGAAACGTGAGCAGAACTAGTATTTTTCCCTTATAGGTAAAGAGGATTTACTTGGCTGTTGTTAGGGACTGAATGCTGGTGTCTCTCCAAAATTCATACGTTGAATCCCTAACTTCCAGTATGAATGTTTGGAAACAGAGTCTTCAAGGAGGCAAAATAAGGTCATAAGGATGAGGCCCTCATCTGATATGATTGGTGTCCTTAGAAGGAGGGGAAGAGACACCAGAGCTCTCCCCATCTCTCTGCATGCAGAGTGAAGATGCCTTGTGAGGACACAGTGAAAGGGCAGCTGTCTACAGACTAGGAAGAGAATCCCACCAGAAGCCAACCCCCATGGCACCTTGATCTTGGATTTCTAGCCTCCAGACTGCAACAAAATAATTTTCTATTGTTCAAGCACACCAGCCTGTGGTATTTTGTCATAGTAGCCCAAGCTGACTGATACACCAGTGTTCACCACGTCAGCTCATTCTTCCCTTTTATGGCAAATATGAAATCCCATGTTGGTGTGGAAATGCAGCACTGATTCATCACCGGGAAGACAGTCACCCTGGATTCCTCTAGTTCTGCAGGGAACTTTGTAGAGAGAGAATTTGTCACTGATGGAAAACCTGGAATAGAACCCTATCCCTATCACATTCAACAAATATGGGGACCTTAACAAATGAAGTGGAAAGAATATGTGATTATGGAGAGAACGGGAAACATAAATAAACACCCAGAAAAGTGTTTCCTTACGTTCTCATGTTGGAGTCCTTGTCTTATTAGTTTAGTTGTTTTTGTTTTTATCATTGTTTTGATACTGGGGATCAAATGCAGGGCCTCACGCATACTGGGCAAGCACTTCACCACTGAACTACAACCCAGCCCATGAATTCTTTTAATGTTTTATAATCTTTTATAAATGAAATAATCTTTTCCATTTCTGCAGGCTTCACAAGAGACTCATACACCTGCTGCTCTCTGTGATCAGATGCTCTGTTCTCAGAGCCTGACGCCCGGGGAGAGCTGAGCCTCAGAGGTGTTATGGGGTAGCATAGCTAGGACTCCGACTCTGGTGCTGAGGTTTGGATGAGCGCCCCCTGCAGGTCATGTGTAAAGGCTTCTTTCTGCGGTGCCACTGGGAGGTGGTAGAACCCTTAGGGCAAAGGTCTGGTGAGAGTTCCTCAGCTCACTGGCACTGAGCTCTCACAAGTGCTCTCTCTCTCTCTCTCTCTCTCTCTCTCTCTCTCTCTCTCTCTCTTTCTTTCTCTCTCTCTCTGCTCTGGGTAGAGATGTGCTTGTTTTGTTCCTGTGCAGATTCCCTCCACAGTGTACCATCTGCACCCTGCATAGGTATCCTGTCTTTAAACCTCCCGAACTGTAAGCGAAATAAACCTTCTCAGGCAGCTCAGGTATGAGCCTCATGTATTTCATAATAGTGATGTGAAGCTGACTACTGCATCTGGCTTCTTGTCTCCTGGTTTAGGACTCTGTCCATTGCCCTCTACTGCCTATACATAAGGCCAAATCTGAGGGCTGTCATTGCTTAGGCTGTCACTAATTGCCAGGGGTCCTGGCTACAGTGCATCTGTCTCTGTTCCAGGTTACCCTGACTCTCGGCAAGAGAGGATGGAGAACATACCCTAGCCATGGAAATAATGGGATTCAAGCCAAAAGATGCCAACACACACACACACAAATACGCACACGCATATGGACACACACACACACACGTGCAAACACACACACACTCTCTCTGTGCCATAAATTCCAGGTCTATGTGCCCCTGTATTTGCGAAATCACATGTATGCCTATACACATGTGTAGATACTCTTGACACTCATGTACTAATACTCGTTAATTATCTTTTCACTTATTCACATATACAAATATTTACATGCAGTTGAGTATATATACATAGATATGATGAGTCAGGTGCTGATACATTCTCAAATATTATATTCACTGATATTCACACACAAACACATGAATAAAAACAATAAATTTCTTTCTTTCTTTCTTTCTTTCTTTCTTTCTTTCTTTCTTTCTTTCTTTTTTTGAGGGTCTTGCCATGTAGTCCAGGCTGGCCTTGAATTTGTGATCCTTGTGTCTCAGCCTATATTCACTCTTAAGACTGTCACATACCTCATATCCATACCTACTCAAGATACATGCACATCCATGTTTATATGTTTACATTCCTATACAGAGACATGCATATGCTTTTATCCCTCATTCCACGTGGTCGACACATTTCTCTCTGAGGTCATACATCTACGACACTGGAATCACCACACCTGTGCACCCGGGTCTGTGTGCACCTGCATGACCCTACATTCCCATGCTGGATACGCAGGTGTACCTAACAGACACACAGCTGCTGCAGCGTGCACCCTCACAAGCACGTGTGTCCCGGCAAGCTGGCTGGCTCCTTCTGGAGTTTAGCTCTAGGTCTTTCCCTTCTGGACTGTCTGAGGGCTGCGCTAGATCTGGACCCTGTTTCGCCCTCTCTCTAGTGTATTCCAGCTTCGACTTCGACCTTCTTCATGCTGCAGGGATTCGGAGTGTCCCTGGGAAGGTCTGCAGAAGGACAGACAGCTGAGTCCTCCACTTCCTGGGAGGGAATGGATGGGGACCTCTTGGCTTTCCTGCCACCTCTTTCTGCTCTTCTCTACCAACTCTGGCGAAGAGAGCCAGGCCCTGGGAGGCAGTAGTCAGGCCTGGGGACTCCAGCTGTGTCTAGAGCTGCTTTGTGTCCCTGCCGTTCCTGGGGGACTAACCTAGCCTGGAAGTTTCTGACCCTGGGACTCTGACTTGACCGCTATGGGTCCTTGGTGCACAGCAGCCCCCACTGGGAATGGAGAGGCAGCGTCCTGGGCTGTCCGTGCCCCTCCTAGCTGTGTGTCCACGGACAAATGCAGTCCTCTCTGGCCTCTGTTTCCCTGTCAGCTCTAACTCCCCGTAATGAAAGGACGGAAGCCATGGCTGGATTATCCCAAAAATCTAGGAGATAAATATTTACATTTGACTCAGGAGACCCTGTAATTTGGGATGAGAGAGATCTGAGTCCCTATCCTATTTCTGACACTTATTAGCTGTGTCTTTCAGTAAACCACCTAACCTTTCTGGTCCATGGTATCCTCCATTGTATACTAGGGATAACTCTTTGACCCTTGGGGTTGGTGTGTGACTTAGATGAGGTGACGTGTCCAGGCATGCTCTGCAGTGCCTGGCATGTAGGAGTGTCTGAAGTGTTCTTCCAAATAAGCTGTTTTTCCTGGCACAGGCTCTTATAGGAGCCCAGTTTTGCTCCCCCAACGTACTCCAAGGGACAAGGAAAGAGGCATGGATAAGACTGGTCGGGGATTTGGTGGTAAGACCTAGGGGAGGAAGAAGGTAGAGAGAGGGGACCCTTGGCTCCCACAGAGCACATCAGGCCTCCGTCCCATCCGCCTCCTGCTGTGTGACCTTGCTCAAGTGACCTCACCACTCAGCCACATCAGATTCCCTCCCTGTAAAATAAAGGACAGGGCTGGACCATTTCTAAAAAAATTTTTCTAGATTGAGATAGTAGGACTTTCCTCCCCTACATCAATCATCTGTAAAGTAAAATAAACAAATATAGATAATTAAGAAAAAAAAAATCGCAGGAGTGTGGAATGTGCCTGCTGGAAAATGGCAAGGTCTTCCTTGCTTTGGATTTCCTTTAGTAAATTGGGAACCGGTGCTCATCCCTGCAGGCCGCCCAGCGCAAGCGCTTCTCTGTGAGCCTCCTTTTGCCCTGCAGGGGCTCGCTCCTCCTGTCGCCTATCTGCACTGTTCATTGTTTCCCCCAGGGTGGCCGAGCCTGGCATTGTCTAGGGTTGGATTTCCACTCCTCATGATACTTAGGTTGTTGCTTACATGTGCATTGCAGGTCTGCAGTCCCCGATCTCTCGAGTCAGTGCTCTTTGGTGTGGTGTAAGCGTGGTGCGGGGCAAACTCTCATCTACGGGTTCAGAGGTGGGAGATTTCTCCTGCTGGTTACTCACTGGCCCTGTGATGTTCTCTGTCTTGGTCTTACTTCCCTGTTCTGTAAAATGGGGAACGTAGCGCGAGCTGTGCCTGCTGCACTGAGTGGAGATTGAGATGCAGCTGTGGGTGAACGTGAGAATGTGTTGGAGAGGACAGGTGGCATTTAGTGAGAACTGCTGACTTCCACTGTGCATGCTTTGTGTCAGACACTGTGCTCAGCCCTTTTCACACTGTGTCTGAGTCCTCACAACAGGCCACAAGCTGTCCCCATTTCACAGACGAGGAAGCTCTGACTTTGGCTACCTTGCCTGAGGTCCCAGAGCAGTACTGTCTCTACAGAAAGCTGCTAAGTCCGGAGAAGGGGAGGAGAGGGAGAAATCAAGGTTCAGAGAAGTCCAGGGATTTCTTAAGAGCACACAGCTTTGCAGCAACTGTGTTGGGACTTCAGTGGCCCAAATCACCATCATCATCAGCACCATTGCCATCACTATCATCATTATCATCACCACAATCATCATCATCACCATCATTATCACCATCATCATCATCATCACCACCATCATCATCATCACCATCACCACCACTACCACCATTATCACCATCACCACCATCATCATCACCATCACTACCATCATCATCACCATCACCACCATCACCATCATTACCACCATCACCATCACCACCATCATCATCACCATCATTATCACCATCATCATCATCGCCACCATTATCATCATCATCACCATCAAAACCATGTAGTAAACAGTGCACTTACTGTGATAAACACTTGCTTGTATACAACACACATAAAAACTAGTGTTTTGCAGATGAAGAAACTGAGGCATAAAGACATGCAGCAAGAAAGCAATGGTTTAGAGAACTTTAAGGCAGTAGCGTATATAGGTCTTGGCAGTAGCATATCTAGGCTTTTCATTCTGCTTCTAAGGTTAACTTTAGTCTGTACTGATTTTTTTTTACAACATACCTTGTTCCTTCAAGTAAGTAATATATATGTACATATATATATGTACACACACATATATATATATATATTTTTTTTTTGGGTGGTGGTGGTATTGGGGATTGAGCCCAGGGCTCACTACCACTGCTTCTTTTTATTTTGTTGTTTTTTTTTTTTTTCTGCACTGGGGATTGAACTCACAACCTCATGCTTGCCAGGTAGGCGCTTAGGCCACTGAGCTAGATCCCCAGCCCTTTATTTTGTTGTTTTAAGACAGGGTTGTGCTAAGTCATGCAGCTGTGCAGGCTGGCCATGAACTCACCATCTTTTGGCCTCAGCCTTCCAAATAGCTGGGATTATAGGTGTGCAGCACTGCACTCAGAACAATTGACTTTTTTCAAGACCTGAGAAAAATTTCTCATAGAATATTCACCCACTGTAGAAATCTAAAACATACAGCAACACTGACAGACTAAAATAAGAATTATCTTCAAGTCTATGAGTCAGAGATAATTGCTACTAACATTTACCAATCTCTGCTGTATAGTCTTTTTCTAGTGTAATTATTTTAAACCTTTTAATCACAGAAAATTTTAAACACATTCAAAAGTAGAGCCAATAGTACAATTCATTCAATATGTCATTTCAGCTTTCTATAACTGCCAGTCTTCTGTCATTTTCCAGTTGAATGTGAAACCATTTTATTGTAATCTAAAGATGCAGCTTGGTGGATAACTGCAGCTTTGGAAGGCCGAACGCTGGCTATGTGGCACCCCTGTTACTTCTTGTAGCCACTGTAGACGTTGCGTTTTTATGCAAAGCACTGGACAGGACAGTAAACACACTGGAGCCCCGCGGTACAGCTCCGGAGAGCCGACAAGAACACCAGCCTCTCCAGCTCCTTGGGGAAGACCAAGGCAGTAGATAAATATTTCAGGGAGACAGCAATCCTCAGCAGGAAACAGCAGCTTGTATTTTCACTCACTCACCATGGTTGTCTCAGCAATGGAGCCGAAGCTGTTGATGAAAATGTTGCAGCTCACATTCACCGGGGGACCTGCCAATCAAGAGAGATTTGCCTTAGAGAGACCCACAGGCTGGGACCCATTCCTGGAGCCGACTGCCGGGAAGGATGCCCCTGGTGCAGCCGCCTCCTGCTCACCCCCCACCCCACTCCCAAACACCCTGGATTCCCAGCCTCCATTTACCATCTCTGCGCCAGATTCCCCCATCCGCAGGTGAGCAGCAGGCACAGAACACCAGGGGCCGAGCTGAGATGCACTTTCATTAACGCGGATGATTCATCATCCTGCCATATGGTGAAATCTCCTCCCCGAGCCCCATCAGCTGCCTTCTAATTTGTGTCGGAAACGTATTTACGGCTGCAACATTTGGAAGCCATCTTGGGAATCACGAGGAACAGCCAGTTCCTCGCCTTGAACTCGTGAACCAAGAATGATGATCTGGAAGGGCGGTGATGGGAATTACCAGCTCAGGATTCCAGAGGGACTCTCAAGGAGTGTCCACACTGGTCTCTGTTAAGTACCGTCCAGGCGAGTTTTTGAATCTTCCTGCAGAGGTCAGGAAGGAAGTGGAGGGATACTTGCTGCTTTGGTCTCTGCTGCTGCAGGGCACTGTGTCTAGTGCAAGTGCAGTGTCTCTTCCTTTCATCCCATTCATTAAGGCAGTTACCATTTACCAAGCTTCGCAGGGTCTGCTCCTGTGCTGAGAGCATCACTAACATTACCTCCTGCTAGCCTCTCAGCGGCTCCGTGGAAAGCTGTGGGGATTACCTTTCCTTCACACATGAGGGAACAGAAGCTTAGCGAGGTTAAGCAATCTGTTCATGGCCACACTGCTAGGAGGTAGTTGAGCCAGGGTCTGAGTTCAGATTTGTCTAACCCTAAAGGTGATCAGCTTAATGGCTACACTGCAGGAAAGAGATTCAGAGGAGGAAGAGGTGAGCTCATTGTCACATAGGGCAGAACCCAGAATATTAAGCACTGGGCAGCCACAAGAGGGAGTAACAGGAGGGGACAGTGGTACAAAGCAGTAGCGTCCAGATGAGGAAGGTTCTGACAGGAAAGTGCTGTCTTAAAGTGGTGACTTGGGGTTGGCCTTGACTGTGGTTAGGACTTGCTAATAGGTCATACCCCTCACGAAGATTGTAATTTGTGAATTAGGTCCAGTTTCTTGTTCAGCTCCATGAGGGACAGAGGTAGGCAGGGAATAATTATTGTTCCTGTTTCACCAATGACCCTGGAGAGTTTTATGGACTTACTCAGGCTCATTTAGCTACAAGAGGGTAGAACCAAAGTTTTCTGGTTGTGGAAAGAAAAGAGTAGCTATCATTATAGCCTCTGTTAAACACTCCATTTTATCTTTCTTAAAAAGGGTACCCCAAGCATTGCACCCAAACTCAGCTAAGATTTTCTTTTTTTTCCCCCAGAAATCTTGGTGGATAAGAGAGGACTTAGCCTTGGGGTAAGAATCTAGGATTTTTCTCCTAAGGGGTTTCAAGACCTCTGGAATTCAGATGTAACTTCATTGTTTCCTGGTTGCTTGACCTTGCAGATTCACCTTCTGTGTGTGTGTGTGTGTGTGTGTGTGTGTGTGTTACTGGAGATTGAACCCAAGGCTTTCACGCTGAACTACATCCTGACCCCTTTGTAAAATTTTGACACAGGATCTCACTAAGTTGTTAAGTTGCCCAGGCTGGGTTCGAACTTTTGATTTCCCTGCCTCAACGTCCTAGAGGATCGTAGGCATGTGCCACCGTGTCCAGCTCATCTCTTCGGTTTTGTGGACCTCAGTTTCTCGGTCAATTCCCCTCCCACTGAGGGACAGTAGCTCTTGATCTAGGCGGTCATTCTCAGCTCTGGTGCATTAGAATTCTGCGATGGAAACGTCCATTTCAAATCTGTTTGAATTTCAGGTTTCTAAGCTTTCAGGGCTGAAAGGGTTCCTTACAAGTCACCTCATCACTGGTCGCCCAGCTGATGTGTGGACAAGGCTATTTGCAGCAGAATCCCCTGGGAAACTTGTTAAATCGCAGATTCCTTGGCCCGACCCTGCACTAAGTGACCTCAGATCTCTGGACATTAGTCCAGAGTGTAGTGCTTACTGAGCTACACAGCCAGGCTGGAGGATCTCTGCTCACGAGGTTGAGGTCCTGAATGTCTCTGGCAGTGGGGAATTCGTTGTGCCGCCAGGAGCCGCCTTTTCCATGGCTGGGGAGCGCTTTGTGTTAACAAAGTGCTTCTGTATGAGGAGTGGAAATCTGCCTCATTGTCATTTCCACCTAAATAAACAAAGGCCTATTTTTTTTTTTCCCTCAGTTAGCCTCAGTCTCAAATTTTTCTTTTTGTTTAGCCTCATACCATTAAGAGGCTCCAAAGAGTTACTGCCGCCCCTCCAAACGAGGGGTGCGCATTCCCACCCTGGCTTGTGAGTGTCTGGCACTGTGACTCCCATATAAATTAGATCCTGATTTATGTGTGAGAGATGTCATCAGCCAAAGGGACCCCATCGGGAGGCGCGGTTTGTTGATATAAATCTGAAATTAAATTATCTTGAGAAAATCACAATCCAGCTGCCTTTGGCAGCAGGGATAATATATATGTCTCATTAAATATTAAAGTTTAATTTTGCTTTTGTGTATGTGTTTGCATTGGGCGGTACCCCTGATCCTGAGAGGCATTATAATATGTGAAGTCTTAGAAAAGACATGGGACGTGGGTGCTGGGAGTTCAGGGTCCCATTGAGTCATTTCACAGATGCTGAAACAGAGGTCCAGGTACGGTCAGGATTTATTTAGGGTCACATGTGTCAGGTAAGTAGCGCTCCTTCCTTCCAAGTTGTAATTGGCATTGGCTCTGTGCTCGGCAGGTGGTGCCTGCAGGTCCAGGTCACTCTTAGCTTCAGGAGGGGTCAGGAGCAGGAAAATCTCTGATGTCTGAGGAAGCTGCTGAGTGATTAATCACTCTGTAAGGCTTTCAGACAGTGGTGGCCTCTACCTTTGTGTTGGGGTCACTGGAGGTCTGACCTGTGGGCCTTTTCAGGAGCACTGTGATTTGTCTGGGGCTCTTGGGAATCTTTGTGCCCTAGAGGAAGTGTGAAAGGAATCTTGGGATTTAAGGGGATGGATATCTTTTCTTGCCAACCCTGCACCCCTCATGGGGAGAACCTTTCCTGGCTCTTGGGATGAGGTACAGGAAGCTGCATCTTACTTCAGGTCAGGAGGGTGACAAAGAGGTCAGAGCATGTTTGGGAGAGGCCTGTGAGGTTATCTAGCTCTGCTGGTCTGAGTTCTGAGTACCCTGAAAATGGGGAGGGGAAGGGCCCTGATTCAGTGGTCTGAATTAAATTTTTTTTCTTAAAAACATCCACTGCACCTGTATTGCTTGCAGTGTTCTGTTCTGATGTGCTTTGTTGTGTTTAACTCTGTTCTGTTTTGTTTTGTTTTATTCTCTTTAAAAACAAAAAACAAAAACCAAAAAACATCCACTGCTAGCTGGGGGTGGTGGCACTTGCCTGTAAGCCCAGTACTCTGGAAGGCTGAGGCAGGAGGATTGCAAGTTCAAGCCCAGTCTGGGCAACTCAGTGACTTAGTGAGCCTCTGCCTTAAAATAAAAATAAAAAGGACTGCGCATAATTCACTACAAAATCTTGGGTTCCATCTCTAGTCTCACCAGCAAACCAAACCAAAACAAAATTCATGGCTATGTAAGTGAGCAAATAAATGAATCAACAAGCATTAGACAAAGAATGGAGTCAGAATAGCTGGGTTAAAATTCCCTGGTTAAAAAGTTCCTGGTCATCAGGCATGGTGGTGCACGCCTATAATCCCAGCACTCGGGAGGCTGAGGCAGGATTGCTGTGAGTTCGAGGCCAATTTTGGTTATACAATGAGACCCTGTCTTTCTAAAATAAATAAATAAATAAATAAATAAATAAAACAAAAAAAGTCCCTGGTCTTCACAACCTTGGTTTGGTAGTCATTTAACAGCCAGTATGTTGGCTGGCTGTTATAGTTTGTGTCTGGATGTTCCTCCAAAGCCTATGTGGTCATGAGGGGCAGGCCTTTCAAAGGCGGCTGAGTCTAGAGTTTGTGATTGGTTTGTTGTCTAGTGCTGGGATTGGTGGTGAGTGCTGCCTCTGCCCAGGGGCGTGTAACCAGCATACAGTATAAGGGAGGGAAGGAAGCGTGCTTTGCCCCTGTTGCTTTTGTTGCTTTTGCTATCTTCTGCCACCTTGAACTGTTGCCCCTGTGCCACGCCACCCTGCCTTGGATCCAGCTGAGTATGGACTGAAACTTCCACAAACTGTGAGCTAAATAAACCTTTCCTTCCTTAATTTTGGTTGTTGGGTATTTTGTCCCAGCAACGAGAAAAGTAACCAAGACACTAGCTCATGTGTTCATTCATTTATGAACAGTTAGTTGAGGGCTTTCCATGCGCCGGGTTTGGTGGTATGCACAGAGGATAATGGACAGGAACCCCTCCCTGGGGCACCCTCCTTTGGTGTATGAGTGAGTCTTCCTTGAAGAGCAGCGTATGTCACCTCTGCTCAGGATGGAGTTCTGAGCGGGCCCACCAGGGGGCGTAGTGGACTGGAGTTGCTAACAAAGCCGCTCGGAGTGGACGATTCAGTCTGGTGGCTGAGGGCCCTAACCGGCCCTTGAACAAGTTTGGTTTGGCCAGTGGTGCTTTTAAAAGACATGATTGAGGTTCCAGTTTGCAAGCATTTATGCAGAACCGCGATTTAACTCTAGCCTTGGAAGGCCCGGCTACCCAGGGCTGCATTCCCTCCCCACAGCCCTCGGCAGGAGCTGATGAGTAGTCACCCTTAGCTGAGTGCTGTGTCTTCTGTTTCTGTCTTCTTATCCCCATCCCACTGCATCCATGGGCCCCACCCGCCTGGGCCCTCTGGCTATTCGAGATTGTGATTCTGGCGTGGGTCAGGTGAGCTGTGATAACAACTTTGGTCCTGACTTTCTGTCCCCGGAGGAACCACAGTTACGCCATTGGCGATGGAGGATCTGGCCTCAGGAGCAAGGTGCAAGGCGCCTGGGTACAGAGGCCGGGAGGTGGTCCCAAGCACAGACCCCAGCGGGTCTCCTAGGTCCTCGTGTCTTACAGAGCTCCACAGAGTGTGGGGAGCTCACTCAGAAGGGGACTTGGAGAACAGAGGCCAAGCAGGCATTTGTTAGGAAGCTGCCGCCAGCTGCCGTGGCCCTTGTTGGCTGTTGACCTGGGGCCAAAGGGGCAGTGCAGAAGGGCGTCTACAATCAGGAATTGATGCAGAGGTTGGCGTGGGCCCTTGGAATAAGATTTTGTTTGTGTTTTTGAGACATGGTCTTGCTATAGAGTCTAAATTGGCCTTGAACTCTCTATGTAGGCTAGGCTAGCCTTGAATTCATGAAGATCCTCCTGCTTCAGCCTTTCAAGTGCTGGAATTACAGGCTTATGTCTTAAAATGACATCTCTGGACATCACCCAGGCATCAGAAGACACTGACAACCTTCTAAGGCATCAGTGAGCGCTGAGACCTGGCCTCGCTTATTCTAGACATGCAGAGCCTGCAGGGCCTTGAGGGCAAAATGAGCCTTCTCAGCTGGCCTGGGTCTGTGACCTGGCAAACCATGGGGCATGTCTGGCTCACAAACATGTTTTATTTGAATTTCTGTGTTACGAACGAGGAAGTTTCACGTGGACCTTGATGTCTGGCTTTTCTTGGAATCCTGGATGATCCAACAGAAGGGCACCTGTATTCCTACAGGGCCCTCCCTAAGGGCTATGGCTTGGAGGAGGCTTCCCCACTGGAAGAAGCTGGTACCACTTTTTATCCACAGTCTCTACCTTTCCCTATTGTCTCACATTTGCCCTCACCTGGCTCACTTAAGTTCCCTTCCTAACCCTGGTGGATTAACCTTGAAATTGTGATTTCCCTTCCTAACCCTTGAAATTGTGATTCGGGTCTAGGTGAGATATTTGCAGAATTATTTGTTAATCTTGAGCGGGAAGCCCCTCATCAAACCAAATAAAAGTGGAGGGAAGTAAAAAAGAATGAAGATGTGTTATACACATGCGCCAACTCTCCATGATCAATGTGATCATTATGTACTGCAAACACAGACTGATAAAAATTTAAAATACTAGAAAAAAAGAGAGAGAAACAATCAAGTTTTAAAAGAATAAAACCCAGGAGATGAGTAGTTAACATAAACAAAAACAAGTAAACGGGGAGCTGCTGGGGGCGGGGGAAGTGGAGGAAGAATTGCTCATTGTGACTTTTGGGGCCCTGGGTAGAAACCCTGAAGTTGCAGGGGGGTTATGTTTAAACACCGCGGATGCGGCCAAGCCCAGCACTGAGGAGCTGAGGCATTGGGGGTTCAGAGAGAGGGAGAGGCTGATCCAAGCTCAGAGAGTTTGTCCGAGACCCAGCCGAGACTCAAATCTACTGCACCACATGCCCTGTGGATCCTCTGTCGGATTACACCAGAGGGAGCAGGTCGGAGTCGGATCCTCTGAGTCTTTGTCTGGGCTTGGTGGGGGAAAACGTTGAGCTGAGTAGCAGCGCTGGCCTTGTGTAGAGAGAACAAGGCCTTGGAATTCATACCATGTGCATGCAGTACCATGCTGTCTGCTTCTATAATCTGGGAAAGCATTTTCCAGTGGATAGGAGAGGAAGGTTTTCTCTACCTTTAAAATTGGGCCTGATCCTGGCATCATATCCGGAAGTTCTCCCCATGAGCTTATCCAGGAAATCGGAGGGTGACATGGACTTGGGAGCAGAACGGGCGGCTTCAGCCTCCTTGGAAGCAGCCAGGCTAAGGGAGAGAGGAAAGCAAAGGGTTAGCGACGGCTCTTTCTCCTGCTGTGATCAGGTCCTGGCCTTGTCCAGCCGCTGCAGAGCTGCTGGAGTGTCTCCACAGAGAAGCGGGTCAGAGGGGTCCTTAATGAGCGGAGGCCCGGGCTGAAGTGTTTATCTGGCCCGCACACCAGCCAGCTTGGGATCCCGGCAGGCAGCCAAGAACCTGACAAGACTGAGAAACCACCGAGACCTTTAGGGCTTCATCTCTGGGGCTTGGGGTCATCGCAGTTGGCTGCCGGGTCTCCCTGGGAGAGGAGACTGCAGGGTTAACCCTCGGGTAGAGTCAGCCCAGTTTTGGGTACCTGCGTGTAGTAGGTCCAGGAAACTTTACAGTAGAAAGCACCCAGTCTTTTCTCAAGGTTTCTCTTCAGAATCAGCCACGGATTAAACAAATAAAGCAAAATAAAAAATTTCCAGAGCCAAATGGGAATGTAAATTCAACTGGACGCGCTTACCTCAGATTTCCACTGACCCTTTCACAAGCTCGTATTCTGATGGATTTGGGGGCTACTATCTCACGAAACACCCACTTTAGAAAACACTCGGTTGGGACTCTCGAGGCCCAGCCAGTGGGAGGGAGCAGCGTAGGTCCCAGAGTTATGATCAGTGGTCTCTGCCTCTTTGTATCAAGAATGGGGGATTTGAAATCAGATCGCTGTGAAAGCTTCACGCACCAACAGAGCGGTCCCAGATCCTCATCCACACGGGCATCAATCACGGATGTTTACGAGCAGTGACCCTCCCCGCCACACTCTCAAAGGCACAGGGATTTCAGTTGGCATCATGATGGGACGCCGCAGGGTTGAAGAGCCACCCCTGGGTTTTATGGGCTCCTGAGAATTCCCAGTCCTGCAGTGATGCTCAAGAGGCTGCCAGAGCGATGTGTGCCCTGCCCCGTGCTCCGGGGGCTGATGTGCAGGAGGAGGTAGATGCACGGAGGGAGAGGAGTGTGAATCTGGGTGTGTTTGTCAGAGAGACGCTTCTGCCCTTGTGTTAGGCAGGGCACTGTGCTCCCTCCCCAGGGTGTGTACCCAGCTTTCCCTGCCCTGCCCTTTGCCTCTACACCTTCCTGACCACATTCGTTGCGAATGGTCAAGTGACCTGCTCTAATGGAGACGCGCATCTCCATTTGCGCATTTCCTTTAAAAACCTTTTCCTCGGTGGCCAACACCTGCAGAGCACGTCCTCTTGGCGTCCTGTCTCTACCCCAAGTGCATGCTGTGCTTTCTTTCCCATGCTGCCCCTCCAGATCCCAGTGACGCCAGACAGCACCCGTGTGTCTCTGGGCGTTAAGAAACCGTGGGGACATCGCCTTGCTTTGTCCTGCTCTCCTCTCCCGCCCCCGACTCACCAGGTCCTATCAGGCCAAGAGCCAGGCTACTGCATGAGGTGCTTTTCAAGCAGGGATCCTGCTGGTTTTTATTTATTTACTTATTTACTGTTTGTTTTCTTAATCCTCTACCGCGTGTGCTATGGTGCCCCCGACTTGATTGGTGCTCAGTGATTGCATAGTGAATGAATGAATAAATAATATGCAACTTTATTTAATCAATTATCCTGGCTAGTAGGAAGTGATCATAAATATTTATGTATAGATCAGTAATTTAAAAACATATTATACATGGTAATAAAGCCCTTGCTGGAATCTGGTGTTTCTCTGGAGATTTGGAAGGTATTCCAGGTTTATTCAGACACTCTGGGTTAGTAATCTGAAGAGGCTTCATTCCTCTTGTAAGGAGCTACTTTTGATGGTGTGGATTTGGGATGCGTGCACTGCTGGTTTATATGTGTGTGACGATGGATGTTGGAGAGTTTCTGTGACATGGGTAGACTTCTGTGTGTGATGCACGTGTGTGTCATGTATACGAATGGAAGCGTGTGTAAGGGACGTGTGCTGGGACTAGAGTGTGCACCGAGATGTTTGTGGAGGTGGAGTGGATTGTGTTATGTGGATTAGTGTTTGCAGCTGGGGATTTAGCTCAGAGGCACAGCACCTGCCTGGCAAGCATGAGGCCTCGAGTTTGATTCCTGGTTCCAAAAAAAAAATTACCTTCTTAGTGTATGCAAAAATGTGAATACCTGTGTTCATGATACATGTGGCATTTGGTATGGAAATTTTTGTGTGTGTATGTGGGGCATACACATACTTGGGGTAGAAGGTATGAATATATAAGATACCTTTGTAGAAGTGTGTTTGTGATGTGTATTTGCATATATTTATTTTTGAGCTGTATGAGGAGCTATATAGAATAGTGCAAAAGAGGAAAGGAATGGATGAATTGAATTGGAATCCATCCTACATGGGTCATTTATTAGCTGTATCACCTTGGGAAAGTTATTTAAGTCTTTCTGAAGCTTAGTTTGATTGACTATCAGATTAGTTTTTCACAAGGAGTTGCTGAGATAGCACAGGTGAAAAATACCTGGGTCAGTTTTTGGAACACAGGAGGCACTCATTCTGTTCTTTCCCCCTCACAGTGTGTGTGTGTGTGTGTGTGTGTGTGTGTGTGTGTGCATGTGTGCGCGTGTGTAGCATTTCACAGCCCGAAGAACAGTTTCACCTTGTCTCACACTGCTTTAGGCTGCACCACAGAACCAGCACGGCAGGAAGGTCTTTCCAGGTACCGTCTACAGCCACTGTCAAGACCACAGTCCCAGCCTCGTCCCTGTCCGGCACCAGACTCATGGTTGCTCTGTGCTCTGTTGTGGGCAGAGGCGGGTGATGTGCAACTTTTCGGCACTGTCTTTCCCTTTCAGACCCTCTCTAGGAACGGGAGTCGTGAAGCTTCCACAAACTGTTCTCACTCAGCTCCTTCTTTCCCGTAATAGAATTTGGGCACATGGTCCTCCCTCCCCAGCCCCTTGAGCGCACACACCATTGCTCGGTCCTCAGGCCTCTTTCATAAGCCTGGATCCTATTAGGCAGTACAGCGGAAGAATCAATTCGCCCCAAATTATTCCCTACCACTTGCTATGTGCATGAAGTGCCATTTAATAGTGGAATCCTCCCCAAAGCTGGTGAGTCCTCTGCTTAGTCGAGGTCTCATGTCTGCAGCAAGGTATCTACATTTGGTCTCCTGTCCATTGCCTCACTCAAAACCAGGCACTGAGCTGAACTAGAGGCACCCAAGACTCTGAAAGTTTAAGTAACCGGCTTCAGGTCGCACAGCAGTTTCATGGGAGAAGGGATTAGAACTCAGATTTCAAGAATTGACACACACAAATGCCACAACATTTGAAAAAGCCTTCTGGAAGCGGCGAAGAGTATAAATTAGGATGGTTTCCACTACTGTTTGTGTTTGACGCTTGCTACGTATGCCAAGAAAATCGAAACATGCGTCCTGCTTCCAGTTACCCTGACACACACACACACACTGTTGAATTTATCGCACTTAAAAACAGAGAAGATCTAATTGTGGATTATCAGACAACCCTCCGTTGTCTCAAATGATTCATATTGAAATTCCTTTGCAATTCTCATGTCTAGCTTCTCCCCCATATCATTTACCTGTAGCTTTTCACTTTCATAACTTTTGCCCTGTGTGTGTTTTCCACCTACAAGGACTTCGGAGCCCAAGGCCTTCCCCAGGTCACGGAGGAAGATTGGCAGCATTAGAAGGCATCAGAAGCTCACCAAGACTCTCTGAATAGAAAGACAATTGGCTCTATATTAAGTCAGTGTTAGTGTGTGTATTCAGCAGCAATAAATCACACCCCCTTCCTCACAGCCCCAGTGCAGAAATTCCTTTATTTTTCCCCAATACAAAAGCTCCATTCATTTTTATGCCAAAATAGTCCTTTCCCTCCACTTGATAATCCTTGTACATTTCTGCCTATATTTAGACAGTACAATTTGCACAGGATTATTTTAAGCCCCTCACCCCCGGTGGATCTGCGTTGGGTGCATCTGGGTAGAGCAAATATGCCTCTGGGAACTCCTGATGCATATTTGGAACCGTCACCTTGAGGGACTTAAGGCTTTGTTTGTGGACCATGAGGTACTGGACAGGGAAGCTGGGAATGCATCCGAGAGGTGAAATCCTAAATCATTAGGATTTTCTGACCTTGCAGAAGTATTAGGGAATGATGCAAATTGTTTTAGGGATTACTGAATGTTATGGGTGGATCAGACTTTGTCGAGGCAGATTTGATGAACAGTAATGTTCAGAAGGTCAGTGAGGTCTTTGGGGACAAAGTTTTTGGTCCCTCACTGAAGGCAAATGGTTTATGGTGTCTTCAGTGACAGAATATTGGTGACATCTATCAATTTTGACTTGGGATCTGTTACACTAAGAGCCTGTGGTACTTAGAGGACCTCAGTTGTGACTACCAATGACACAGGCAATGGAAATGTCCAGAAGTAAAGTTCAACAGAGGGCTAGGGGTGGGGTGATATCACAAAGATGGGCCTGTGTGACCTTTGGCCCTTGGCTTTTAGTCTCCCGAGATAAAAATGTGGGAATTAGGAAAATCTCTTAAGGGTCCTCCAGCCCTGGGCCATCCTTTTATGAATCTGTAACATTCCCTCTTTTTCACGCACTGCTCTTGGGATCTGGATTTGTCTGGACTGCTTTGGGAGAAAATGAGTATGTTTGTTTTCCTCCAAAGACAAGAACTGGATGGTTCTTCCCCACCCAGTCTCAAGATTTCTCTCCAGTGAGCCAAAGTGTTTCTCAAGGGTTTGTTGGAAGAAAGGCCAGATCAATGGTGCTCAGATTCTCATTCTTTAGTGATAACATCAATTGGAAATAAGGAATCAATACGGATCTGTCAATCCGAATTTCAAATAAACTATACTTGGCAATAAGACCGGGGAGAAGTGATTTTGTTTATACTCTGCATGGCACAGCACGCCCAAGAACACCCTGACAGATGCCATCTCCCCAGCTCACTGCAGACAAGGAAATCACAGAAGTCAAGGTAGGAAAAGGGGTGCAAGAGCAAGGAGCGACAGGAGAGGGACTGAGAAGCTAGGAAGGCCAAGGGAGGGCCTTGTAGGGCTGCAGCAGGATGGTAGAGGTGTAGACTGAAAAGGAGAAGGAGCCAGGCATGGGGAGAGGGAGAAGGGGAGAAAGTAGAGGGGCTGGGCACTCCTCCAGTTGCGCTGGAGGGCGGGAGGGTCTGAGAGGGATTGTGGGATAGGACAACTTTCCTATTAAGACTTGAAGGTTGGCTTGGAGTTAGCTTGGTGTAATAGGGGCAAAATAGTGTGTTGGGCAGAGGGACAGCTTCTGTAAATGTAGAGGTGAGAGAGAGCTTGAGAAAGTGAAAGAAGAGTAGTGTGTGTATAAGGAGGGGGAAAAGCAAGGAGATGCGGAGAGAGAGAGAACATAAGATTGAGAATTAACATTTACGTCTATGAGGTGAGCATCAGCATGGTTGGGACCCCCAGTGTATGTCCTTTTGGTGGGTCTGAGAGTTCAGGGAAAGTAGTCTTTCTCAACCCATCTGCAGTAACAATAATAAGTCCGATGTCTCACAACTGAATTGTGGCCTGGCCAAGCCTGGAACCGCGGCTTCTAAAGACATCTTCATACGGTGGGTGTGCTTGATTTTCAGACGATTTGTCCCAACTTAGGCCACACTAGCCCCTTTGTCTTGGGGGGGAGCTAGCCCAATGAGCTGGTGTTTACCTTGGGCAGAGGGTACCTGGCCACATGGTGGTCAGAGGCTGCCAAGGACCCTCTCTAGGTCTCTGAGGGTGCTTTCTTAGTCCATAGGCAGAAAGGTCACCATGGGGAGGAAAATAGTGCAATAAGGTAGGAGGTGGGAAAGCTGGATGCCGCTTTGCTGTCTCTCGCTTTCCCTGAGATCTTTGGTCTCATTCTTTTTCCTGGCTCATCCTCAGTTTCTTCATCTGTGGAAGGGCAGTTCTGGATTAGACTGGGCCTAGAAATGTGTCCACCTTGAGTGCAGATATCATCTGGCAGGTGGCGGTGGCTGCCTAGAGAATTCCCCGGCTGACTCAGCAGGGAAGAGTAGGAACACAGATTGTCAGTTTCTGCTCAAGTCCTGTGCTGTGGAGTAGTGGCTTTTCTGATTTCCACGAGCCCTCTTGCTCTGAAATCCTGTGATCCTTGAGATTTATTGCATAAGGCATACGGTGGTGGGTACAGATGGTGATGTCACTGCCTACTGGTAAAAGCCCTTCTTGTGGCTGAGTTTGTGCCTGGCATGTAGTAGCAGTACGTGATCAATTATTGAATAGCCTTTGCATTCTTGTCATTTACTGATCAGAGAACAGGTTACGTACTTTAGCAATTATTGTAAGAAGTTGCCACCTGGCTGAGTGGCCAGTCTGAGTGGTTTAGGGGAGAAAAGGAGTTCTTTTGGGGTGAGACAGGGGGTTAATGAGGGGAAATTTTTGAGTCTGATTAATTTCAGTCCCTGTGCACTTTTACAAAGACCCAGCATTTGCCATTGTGCAAGTTGTGTTTTGCGGGAGGAGACTTCCCTCAGGCCTGCTGCCTGTGGGCCGTCTTTGGGAGAGAGGTGGAGGACTGGGGAAGAGAAGGGGTCATCGAGCTTGGCACCCTTGGCCTTACGGACTGACCTGGTTTCCCATTCCTGGTGCTGATGCCAGGTGACGTGGAGGTTGCTCTACAACCTGGGCTTTGCCGGTCACGCTCAGCGTCGCCTCAGTTTCATCATCAGGGCAGCATCTGGCTTTCCTTGGCCAGCTGTGCAATTCTGATTTTATTTGATTGCAGTAAGGGGCTTAGGCTGAGGGGGTAGTGCCTGACATTTTATTCCTCTCACTTCATGATCTGCTAAGCACCTCTGGGAGCAGAATGTCACAGTTGGCACGCACCGAACCCCGTTCTCTCCTGGTCTTCATTTCTCGGGAGTGAAGCTCCCCTTCGTCCTTGCACACAGGGGCTCTGAGGCATGGCTTTCATAAGCTTCCTTCCAGGCTGTTTATAAACATGGTTTGCATAAAGCACAGAGTCTGGTGCATGGTCAGGGCTCAGTAAATATTTGTTGACTGGATGATACACGCCTGTCATTCCAGAGGAAGCTTAATTTAGCTGTGTAGCCATTTTGCATCAGTGATATGATCTGGCTGGAGTACAAAACAAAAACCAAAACCAAAAAACCAAAAAACCAAAAAACCTAAAAATGAACCTGAGCTCTAGCCCTGGGACCCTGTGTCAGCCCGTGGGGAAATTCTTGATGTCTTCTGGGAAAATCTAGGGTGGGAAAATAGGGAAAGAACGAATCTCCAGCCCCAGGAGCCCCTTCCCACGGAGTGATTTGGGCCACTGGCTGGTTCAAACCCAGGTCATAGCCTCCACATTCTTGCCCCACTTATAGCACTAATTATAATTCTGCAATAACCATCTTGCTTGGTCCCAATGGCCAGTGTATGTCTCACTTGGAGAAATTTTCTGACCTTCAGTGTCATTCTGCAGTCTGGTCCTAAGGTGAAAAGCCTCTTGATCTATGCCCTGGGCATCAAGTAGCCCCTGGGTCCCTTACAATGTGAAGAGTTCAGGGAGACCCTTCAGAGTCTTGCCTGCTGGAGGTCGGGCCTTTAGGGTTTGCACTGCTTGAGTAAAAGCTCTTAGCAGGCTCTGCATCATCAGCATGCATCCCACGAATTGGACGGGAGAGCAAATGGCTCTCATTACCTTCAATGCAGCTTTCTTTTTAATCAGATAAATTTCACTGGAGACATGCGTCTTTGTAGAGTAATGGAGTTCAGGGCTTCTGGACCAAAAAATTTTGGGAAAAAAAATTGCATTGATTAGCAGAGACTGGTCATTTGAGATTGCAGAGGTGGGGGGAGGTATAAATATCTACGAGAAATAGTAATAGGATCAAAAGAGACATGATATTAGCTAATGAGAGCAATAGCTACCACTCATTATTTATTACAGCTTAGATGATTTACATATGCACCATATTTAATCTTTTTAACAATCTCATGAAGATGACATCAGTACCCCATTTTACAGATGAGGAAGTTGACTCATTCATTTCCAGAAATTTAGCCACGTTCTCAAAGTTGGTAAGCAGCAAGCCCCACGAGTCAACGCCTCTCACTGCTAACCACTATGCTCTGCTGTCTCTTTCTTTCAAGCAATGGTGATTTTCAAAGTCTTTCTGAGGAGCTGCTCTGGTTCACATATAAATATTTCCAAGACTTTTTGGAATTATGAGTGAGCTCCAGGAACTGAAGAGTATGGGTTGAGAACCGTGTGAGCATTGCTTGCTCCAACTAACAGCTTAGTGCCCGCGGCTCTTCCATTCAGACTCCATGCTGTCCTGTCCTCATGTGAACCCCTTCCCTACAGGTGACAGTGAGGACCCAGAGAGGCTGAGAAAGCCGCGAAGGGTCTCGGGTGCTGGCGGTATAATGTAACTGGGGCTCCAGATTCCATCTGGGACATCTGCTGGTCTGCCCGGTCATTCCCAAAAGACAGTGTGGGAACAGAGGAACGTTCTTGACTGTTTATTAGATCATCTCTGTCACAGCTGCTCTGAAGTCAGCTTGCCTTTCGTTTTACCCTTTTCTGCTCAGTTTCTTCATCTTTAAAAAATCATCAGCCTTTACCAACTGCAAATATTGCGTGAATGGCAAAAGGTCACAGTGCTTTTACAAATGCGGTAGAAATAAACTTTCATTTATTTCATTTCTCAGATTAGTACTTTTTTCATTGCCCAGGCACTTTGCGGTAATGATTGTCTCATGTTAGATAGCATTAGGTTATTACTTCATTTATTTGCTTATTTATTCAAAATAAGAATAGAAATACCTATTATAGTCTGAGTATTAGGTGTTAGAACAGGGTATAAGTAAAAATAATAACCACTACTTCTTATTGAGTGCTTATAAAGTATGAGGCATTATGCTAAAAGCTTTATCTATAGTATTTATTCTAAACACCCTTATGAGTTGGGTATCATTCTCACCATTTTAATGATGAGGCAACTGAGGTTCATAAGATTAAATGTCTTATGAGGTTCACCTGACTTCACAGAATTTTCTCTTACCTATGTCAGTGACAAACTTGCCATAGCCATAGCTTTCTAAAGCTCTCAAACTTGTAGAGATAAATCTATTTGAAAACAAATATGTGATTGACTATCCGGGCCTATTTTTTTCTCTTCCCTTTTATACTATTTCAAACCTAGAATGGAAAAAAACTCAAGATGCAATAAAGCTATAGGGATTGCGTCAGCAAAAATGGTGCTATTTATCCCAGAAAAACAGGTTTTCAGTAGAGTGGAGCACGGATGTGTGTGGTCTTCAAGCATTCAAAATGATCCAATGGAGGATGCTGGGAAAAGAAACAATTCTCATTGAAGATCTCACTGAGGATGAAAGGCTCTTCCATGGTCTAATGGGCAATTTGAATTAAAACCTGAACTTGCCTTTAATAAACTGAATGATTGGTCTTCAGGAAGTGAGCACTTAAGGGCAAACTCACAGAGTTTGACTGAAGTGGGTATTTGTATGCAAATACAGAGGTACAGGGAAGCTCTGGGCCTCTAATGATGTTCTCTGAGTGGCCCCTGTTGATTTCCCTGAATCTCTAAGACTAAATCAAAGCTGCAACTCTGCTTGGTGGGGTGGAATTTCTTTGTTTCGTTGAGAAGTTTCCAAGATGTTAGGGGGTGGGGAAGAATTAGGACCATGGTCATTTCGTGCATTAAAGAAAGACATTTGTTGACCACCTACTGTAAATTAATGACTGTAAGCAATTTTGTAAATTTGGTAGGGATTACCACTTCCATGCTATAAGAGTGAAATCTGACTCAGGGATAAATTAAGGCTAGCAATAGCTGCCCAGGAGCAAATACTCTAAACACTGAGCACAAACCCAAGAACTTTCCCATGCAAGTTTCCTTCTGCTCCCAACAACTCTATGGAGCATCACCATTTTTCTCCTGTGTCTTTCAGGTTAGGAAACTGAGACTCCGAGAGAGGGACTGCCTTAAGATGTCACGGTGGCAGTGTTGGCATGCGTGTGTAATGTAGTGGAAGTGGAATTTTGGCACGGACTTTGGAGCAGCTGTTTAAATCTGCTAAAACAGCTAACTCAACTGAAATGCATCCTGTTAATATTAAGTTCCCTCTCCTCTGTGGTTCAATATAAGCTTCTGTAAAGAATATTTAGTTAGAATTCAAGAGAAATATCAGGGAGAGCTTGTGAGACTTAATGTGTTGAGAAGAAGATGGAGGGTAATGTGGAAGGACGAAGTTCTACAGCCAGATCTCAAGGCAAAGGATCTCAAGTCTCTTTGTGTCTCCGGGCTTTTCTTTCCTTTCTATCCCCCGGGGGTCTTGAGGCTCCTACAGCAGTGTCACCTTTCTAGCTCACGATGGGACCAAATCAGAGCCTGGGTCCCACTTCTTCCTGCTTCTGTGGCAGGGCTCAGAGGCAAAGAGAAGCCACCTGGCAGAGGGGACAAGCTGTGTGGAGTTAGAAATCCTGGGTTCGACCTCTTCCTGTTGTGATTCTTTCTTGTCTGATCTTGAGCATGTCCCTCTCTACGTAAAAGCATCAGCACCCTCATCCACACAGCGCAGACACTGCTGGTCTTCTTATCAGTTACCAACGGGGGGGACAACTCTAGGAACTTCTATAATGTTCTTTGTGCTTTCCGCTGGTCTAGAGGGGCACACACTCGAACACCTGGGAGAGCACCTTGACACTCCCAGGTAATTCTTCTGCTGTGCTCTTAGTAATTTATCTACTAGGTGGTAAATTAATAGCATTACTTGGGCATTTCAATCAACGGGATTGAGATGATCTGGTGGTGCAGGAGTAGTGATCGCTGCTGCTCACACGGACGCTGTCCAGTGGCAAAAACTGTCCTTCCCAGGCTGGCTGCTTGCCCTCCCACCAGAGCCTTTCAACCCTTTACAAAATAACTTTTCCCTCTGATGATTAAAGCAATAATGCTTTCCAGTGCATTGGAAAAATACAATGTGGTTCAGATTTTAAAAAATAAAACCCATCTGGAAATTCTATTATCTAGATACCCACTGTTAAAACACTGGAGTATTTCTTCTTGTTTCTCACCCTCACTATATATTTTCATCAGTTTTGTTTTCTGGTTATTTCTTCTAATTGAAGATCAAAATGAGCATTTCCTCTCACTGTTAAACCTTTAGAAACACAGTGTTTTTTTTTTTTTGGCAGCACCGGGGATTGAACTCATGACCTTGCGATTACCAGGCAAGTGCTTAAGCCACTGAGTTAAACCCCCAGCCCTTGTCTTTTCTTGAGACAGGGTCTCACTATGCTGTTCAGACTGCCCTTGAGCTCACTTTGTAGCCCAGGCTGGTCTCGAACTTGCAATGATCCTCCTGTCTCAGCCTCCCAAGTGCTGGGATTACAGGCGTGAGCCACCAAGCCCAGCTTAGAAACACAGTTTTAAATGACTACGTGTGCCAGTATGTGGCTGTATTAGCATTCATTTAACCATCCCCACATTGTTGGTCATTTACATTATTTCAATTTTTAGCTATTATAAATTATGTTATGAAAATCCCCCTTGGTGACAAATTTCTATTCAGGTCTTAGAAGCAAAGTTGTTGAGTCAAAGGGTAGGATGATTTTGGAGGCAGAAGGGCTATAACATTGTAAATGAGCCACTCTCTACCCCCCAGGACCAGCAACTTGGCTGAAAATTGAAAATTAATTCTTTATAATGTAGAATCTATTAAGGACAAGGGCTGAAGACAATGGTAAATAAAAATTAAAAAGAAGGGAGGTGATCTTCTACTTTTCCCCTTTTACTCCATCACCTCATGTTGCCCTTGGAACCATAGACGTCGGGACAGCTGGAGGAGAGAGCGACGACCTCTTTGCGACAGGTTGTAAGGAAGCTCTGCATTGCTTTGGTGCACTGCGTTTTTTTTTTTTTCTTGGTGTTAAATTGCTCTGCCTGTGTCTTCTACTGAGTCATGCAAATTTCTTCCCCCAAAGTACTTATATCCTTGAAATGCTTAAAATGGGAGGTAGGATGCATGTGGACCTAACATTGACTCCTTCATGTATTAGCTGTGGGATCTTGGGCAAGTCACTTACCTCCTTTGAGTCTATTTCCTTAGCAGTAAAATAGGGGCAAGAATAGAGCTACTTTCTAAGATTGTTGGAATTAAATGAAAAAAAAATTTAAGCATCGACTGCAGTGCCAGGCACACAGAGATCACTTAGTATGGTAACTATTACTACAAATAAAATAAAATAAAATTTCTATTCATAAGGTGGAAGTCGGGTGTGGTGGCCCATGCCCATAGTCTCAGCACTGGGGAGGCTGAGGCAGGAGGATTGCTGTGGGTTCAAGGCCAGCCTGAGCTACTTAGTGAGACTCTGACTCAAAAAAACTAAAACAAACAAGCAACCAGGCAACACTGACTATTCATGAGGGGTAGATATTTTTGCTAAAGTTTTGTTTCAGCCTAAACTAAACCTAATACTGTAATTCTGAAGGACCTCAGAGAATTCTAAAGGCTGAAATTGGTGGGGATGGCAGGAAATAGTGGATGTGGGCTCTACTTCAAATCCTGGCTAATTTTTTGTATTCAGCTGTAGGATCTGCATTTTAAGAGGGACATTAACAGCTGGAACAGGTCCAGAAAGGAACAACTGGGCTGGTAAACAAACTTGAAATTGACCTATAAGGAATAATTAAGGACTCTGTGGGTGTTTGGCTCGGAGAAGACTTAGACAGAAGGGATTGGTCTGTTGGTCTGTCATAGGGAAAAGGCATCCAAGTTAATCAAATAATGGTCTCGAATCCTTTCCTATTTTCCAGGCAGTGAGCTAAGCTCTTTTCCAAATATTTTTTCTTTTTCTCCATGTCGCTGCACGAGGTGTGTGTTTGTGTTCCTAATGTGCCGGTGAACCCACCGAGACATGGAAAGAAGTGACTTGGTTGAAAGTTGCATGGCTAATAGGTGGGTAGCAGGGGTGGAACCAGATCTTTCTCTGCTTAGTTCGTGCACCTTCTAGAGCTCATCGACTTGTTCCAAGGGACCAAGGAGAGCGTGACTTTCAAAGAGTCAGATAAGTGAGGACCATCAGGACTCCCCAATAATGGAAGAGGCAGCCTGGTACTGGATAGTTAGGTCCTGGTGGCTGAAAGTGTTCGGCTGGAGTCTGGACTTTCACACAGCTGCATGGTCTGAAAAGGACAGCCGAGGGCTGTGCTTAGCACTGTACGAATTCCTTGCATGGTCTTGAAGTGCTTAACCCCCTTAAGCCTCAGTTTCTTCCCCTGCAAACTGGGAATACTATCTATTTTAATATGGTTAGAATTTTAGAATTGTTGTGAAGAGTTAAAAAAAAAAACTACAGATAAAGGATTTAGCCAAGAACGGGGCATATGGCAGCTGCTCGTTATATATTAGGTGACCAGTTGGACCATTTGCGGCGTACCTGATGTTTACACGGTGATCTATGCGCATCTGTGCTGGGGCCCATCCCAGATCTGACCAGGCTGCCTACTTCATTCTACAGAGGCATGGACCTGCCATTTTCAGTTTCCTAAGGTAATGACAGGTTGGACTTTAAAACAAGGCAGCAGAATTAATAAAAAGGGTACTAGACTGAAATGTTAAGCAGCAGAAGAGATATTATTGGAAGAGAGATTAGAACCACTTGACTCTATTGATCAAATAACACAGGGGTTTGCCAAGTCCACCGCCATGCCTAGCCATTTGGATACAGTGAAGTTCAATCCATTGGAGACACCTCTGTTTTCCAGGGTCTTAACCATCGTGAAAAGGTTAGGTAATAGGACTGAGCGGCAGTCTGTGCTAAATCTTTTGCTTTGGATTACAGCCCCTGGGTAGTTGCGGAAGGGATGCTGAGAGGCAAAGGGTTGGAGAAGCCCTTAGAAAAATCTCTGGTCTGAGACTTTCTCCTTTTGCGGGCTCCCAGGATTTGAATTTGCGCACGGTGGCACAGTTGCTCTGTAGCTCCCTTGGGCTCATTCTTAGTGTCTTCCTGCTGCCCCAGGACACCCCCAGAGCCTGGGAAGATGCTGATCTTCATTGCCCATGGTTAGGGTGGAGGAGCAGGCCCTACAGGTGGCCTATTTTCCCAGAAAGAGCAGCCTCCTCCCACTACTGCAGATGTCAGCCCCGGATCCTGCTATTATCAGCCATGGTCCCGGGAGAGGGAGACACGGAGTTGGTGACCTGAGTGGGAAAGCTTTGATTTTTGCGATTCTTGACTGTTTCAATTCCTCCTGCTCCTCTTTCAACAAGACCAACAGATTTCAGTTGCTTTGGAAAGTGCCTTCTTCTTTTCTTCCCTCTGTCATTCCTCTTTATTTATTTATTTATTTATTTATTTATTTATTTTTCCGGCACTGGGGATTGAACTCACGACCTTGCGCTTGCCAGGCAGGCGCTTAGACCGCTGAGCTAGATCCCCAGCCCTTGTCATTCCTCTTTAGCCTTGGCTTCTCCCATTCTGGTTCCCTGCTTTGCTTAGTGTCCGAACCCTTGAATGAGGTGCTGGGGGAGATCGTCAGGGACATCTGTGCAGCCTGCGCGTCCTTGTTGTGTTTGAGCAGACCAAGGTCTAGAGAGGGAGGAGGCTCACTGTGAGCTCTCAGCTGACCTTGACTGCCCTTTCCTCTTGATTACTCTGCTTATCTCACCTTCCTTCTCTTTTCTATTTGAGACAGTCTCACCTTGTTACCTATGTTGCCCAGGCTGGCCTCCAGTTCGTGATTCTCCTGCCTCAGCCTCTTCAGTAGCTGGATCTACACACGCATGCCTCTGCACTTTCTTTTTTGTCTCTCCCAATATCTCTTTTATCTCTTCACACATCTCATGGTAATAGAGTTTGGGTAGCAGAACTGAGAGGGAGGTTGTTAAGTTTTTCCTACCTCCCTTTCCCCACTGGGAAAGTCTGATTTGGGGTGAGTCCTTAATGTTCTTCCTCAGAGACTCTACTTGCCCCTTCCTCCTTCCCCAACCACATGCCTGGAGGAGCTTGTGCATCTTTTGCTTATGAAACACCCTCTGTGTCAGATGGGGAATGTCTTTCTCCCTGTGGAGACTGATCTTGGATTGGCAAGGTGGTCGAGGGGTCCCAGCTTTGTAAGATCTCTGCCCTAGACTCTTTACCCAAAAGTGAGGATGACGCTACTTACTTCACAGGGTTGCTATACAGATTAAATAGTTAATGCATACACAGCTTTTCCAAAAGTTCTTGGCATATGGTAGGCTCTCAAATACACATTATTTGCTAGTATTACTAATTATAGGTATTTTTGCTTTAGATGATTTCTTGTCCATAAAGCAAGGTGTGTGCTGGGGGTGGGGGTGGGGGTGGGGTCACAGATGTCATTCTAATATAAGGAAAGAATCAAAGACAATGAATACAGCTGAAATAGATATTTGTTGGTAAATCAGACCAAGGATGACCCAATCCCAGCCGTGCCCTCCTCGAGGAGTTTGCCCACTTTTAACCAACAAGTGCCATCTTTTCTTCCACTATTTGAATTTGAATTTCAGCCCATGTGCATGACCTACCCTGAGAAGCTGTTCGGGATGAAAGTTAGGATGGAACTTGGACTGTAATGTTAAGTGAAATAAGTCAGACACAGAAAGTTAAACAGTGCATGGGTTTTCTTATGTGAGAAACTTAAAATGTAAATATAAAGAAGATATGTTTGGAAACAAAAAGACTTAGTGGAGGTGGAGTAGGGGGTCAGGGAGGGAGAAAGGGAGTGGTCGTGGGGGTTAAAGGATTGAAACTGTCAAGATGTGATATATATACACAGGCTGGTCCCCCAAAACAAAATACCACACACACACTTGGAAAAGTCAAATGCTTGGAAATCACCTGACATCTAATTAAATATGGATCCTACTACAATAGATATATAGCAATAATTATTAGAATCAAAAGAATCTGTTTTCATGTTTGTTACACTTCAGTAAAGATACTTGAAAAGGACTTCAAGGAAAGGCAAAGTTAGGCATTCCTCAGAGCTGAGCTGCTTTTCGAGTCCTTGTGATACTTTCCACTTTTCCCAATGATAGTATTGAAGGCAGAGCAGTAGAGAGAGCCGTCATCCCCAAGCCCAAACCACTTAGGTATCAGGCCTAACTTACAGTCTGTTATTTATTTTTAACTCAATTAAAGAAATTTTAATACTCTCAGTATTATAGTGCAGTTGGTAAACCTGATACCTCGTGAGATAAAAATGCATGCTGATTAAGATAAAAGAAAATTATCCTGTAGTGTTATTATTTATTTTGCTCACAACCAGGGAAACACCTAGCAGATTTTTCCAAAAGTTGCCTTGTGGGTAAGAGATTGGAGGTCCTCGGTGCTTTTCTGGGCTGGATAGTAAGCCACTGTGACTATGAACAAGTACCTTTCCTCTTGGCCTTTGTTCTTATAGGAAACAGAAGGAATTGGGCCAGATTGTTCTTCGCCTTCTTTTCATGATGAGGAGGATTTTAGGAAATTGCACACTGGATTGGGTAAGACTCCAGTTGCCCTGATGAGAATATGTCCTATCTACCACTTTGTTCTCAAAACCCAGATCCGTGCTATGGCTCTGGCTTTCAATTTTCCAGTGACATTTCACTTCAGGCACAATGACTTCAATGGGGAAAGCAACTTCCAGTTGCTCAGAAAATTCCAGCAAGCGCACCAGATGGTCTCAACCTCTAGGCTCACTTATGCTGGGGGAAAATGCAATCAGCTCAGTACGTTGTCTTTTTGGATTTGTCTTTCCCTACCTGATGAAGACTGTGAGTTTGATTGCATGCCTCCAGATTTGTACTTCCTGAATCCTCTTTTTTAAAAAGATATTTTTTAGCTTTTAAAAAGTTAAATATACATATATATATAAAACTATATATATATATATTGCATATGTTTGTAAAACACTCAAGCGTTACAGAAATATTTAATGCTTGCAATAAAAGTCCCCACAGTCACATTCTCGAGAAATAATAACAACTGTTCACAGTTTTGGATTCATTTCTCTAGCCTTTTTTTCCCCCGACATGAGAATACTAATCCGTATGAGAAAGTAAAAGTGGAACCCTACCACACGTACTATTTTGCTATCTCACCCTGCCCTGGCTTAATCATTTATCCTGGGTTTTTCTGCATGGAGCGAGGTCACCCAGCGTGGCCCTCAGTGCTCCTTGGTCAGAACTCAGAACAATTGCTGGCTTATAGTTGGAATTAAATAGTTTTTGAGTGACGACCAAATTATCCTCTCTCAGTTGGGCTTCCAATGGAGAAGGCCTATCGAGAGACGGAAGGGCAGAGCAGCACTGGGCTGAGCCTGGGTGTAAGGTGGCTATCTGCCCATCTGGTGTTCTTGAGTTCAGGGTCATCCAGCTGGCCCGTTCTGCAAGCCAGAAAGTCTTTCTTCTTTGCACGTATCCCTCTCTTGGCACTCTGCTACCTGGTGAATTAGTCATTCTCTATGACTCCGTTTAATCATTTTGAGTCCTGAAAAATTGTCTTCAACTTTATACCCTCTCCCCACCTCCAAACAAAGTTAGTGAGGTTCTCTTGTACACCTACCTCACTTTGCACTAGCTCACTTTAATTACAGTCATAATGGTTTTCCTACTTGGTACAAGTATGACATGCCATATACAATGCTAACATTTTTCATGCTTTCTTTCACTGACCATTGATGGTCATCTGGAAGGGAGGGATCATTATTATTTCCATTTTACAGATGAGAAAAATGGGCCTCAGAATCTTACAAACAGCCTTGCTCCAAGGCAGACACGTAGCAAGTGGTTTAACCAGGGTTCTAGATTATATCTGGTTCCTAAGACAGAGTTTTCAGCAGCTAGGTCTTCTATGAGCCAACTCGGTTTGC
>RJWT010004571.1:0-33021 GCA_004365215.1 Cuniculus paca
CTTGTTATCTTCAATATAACTGCCCATACCATCAGGGATAAATAAAATCAAACAAAATAGAACAGAATAAAACCAGTTTAAAAAAAAAAACAAAGCAAAACAATGAAAGCAATACAGAACTTCAAGATACTAGTAAAACAGCAGTGGCTACCATAATGCTTCTTCTTATCTTCAGAATACTTGCCTACACCTTCAGACATAATACAATCAAACAACACAGAATCGAGTAAAATCAATCAAAACAAAACAATGAAAGCAATACAGGGTTTCAAGCAAGATAATTGGCCATCCTTGATGACTGCAATTATATATTTTGTTATCTTTGAAATTGCTGTCCATGCCATCAAGTATAATAAAATCAAACAAAATAGAATAAAACAAAACTAATCAGAACAATGAAGACCATGAGTTTCAAATCATGATAATAGATTAACAGTGGCCACTTCCTTCCCTTTTTAGATAATTCCTCCCCTTTGACTTTTACAGTATGTATCCTGCATTTTGGATCCCACTAACTCCTTTAGTTTGTTATACTAGGGAGACAACACGAAATTCACCCATGTGACTCTGAACCATTTCATCCATGAGCATGATCTCAGGTTGCCTCCATCCACAAGAGCCCTGAGGTTATCTTCCTTTATAGCTGAGTAGGTTTCCACCATATAAAATGCCATGTCTTTCTTATCCATTCTGCTGTTGATGGGTAAGCTACCCCTGCTTATTTTCTGGCTCCCTGTCACATAGGACATTGTTCTGTCTCCTTTGACTTTCAGTCTGTGAGTTTTCTTTCTAGTTAAATGTGTTTCCTGTATAGTGCATATTGATGAACCTTGTCTCCTGATCCACTCTGCCTGTGTTTCTTTCTATTGGTGCATTGGGGCCATTACATTAATAGTTATGGCTCTCTTGCACTGTGTTGTCTCAGCCATGCTATTTTCCTGCCATTGGCTCCCTAGTTTTCCTCTCCATTCAATCAACTGTCCCCACTTGATGGTCCCCCTCTGACATTGTTCCTGAGACTGTGGTCCTTTTTATCTCTCTCTAGAATGTCCTTTAGTATTCTTTGTAGGGTTGGTTTGGTGGTCATGAATTCCTTGAGTTGTTCTTTGTCATGGAAATATCTTGTTTCTCCATTAATTTTGAAAGAAAGTTTTGCAGGGTACATCAGTCTGGGTTGGAAGTTGTTTTCTTTCAGGACTTGGAATACTTCATTCCAGCCTCTTCTTGACTTGATGGTTTGTGTTGAGAAGTCTGCCATGATTCTGATGGGTTTTCCTTTATAGATGATCTGTTTCTTTTCTCTAACAGCTTTTAATATTCTGTTCTTGTGTTGAATTTCTGAAATCTTGATTATTATATGTCTGGGTGTAGATTTGTTTTGGTTATGGCTAGTTGGAGTTCTGTGTGCCTCACTTATTTGAATGTCACTTCCTTTTCCCATGCTTGGGAAGTTCTCAGAAATTATTTCTGTAAATAGAGTCCTGATGTCATTTGTCTTGACCCCTTCTTTTTCACTCACATTTTTAATTCTTAAGTTATGCTTCTTTGGGTTATCTATCAGCTGTCAAATTGTTACTTCCTGGTTCCTTGTTATTTTTAAGAGATCTTTCCTTTCATGATCACAAGCTGCAAACCTGTCTTCAAGGTCTGAAAGTCTATCTTCAGTTTCTTTGAAGTGGTTTTTCCAGCTTTCAGTGGAGTTTTTAATTTTCTGGATGTCTCTTTGGATCTGTTTCATGCATTCTAAATCCCTCTTATGTTGTTCATTCATGGTTTCCCTCATTTTCCTATGCTCTTCTTTTTTTTTATCTGTTTTTCATTTCTTCTTTTACCTGAGATAGTGTTTCTGTTCTAATTTCTTTTATAGTCTCATGAAGTTGTTTCTTTACTTCAGTTGATATCACTTGAGACATTTCAGGTGTGCAACTCCCAATCTCTTCTGTGTTTACCTCTGGTGGACTTGCACTGCTTGGGTTGGATGCCAGAGATTGCCTTTTCCTTCCTCATCTTGACATATTCCTGGTTTCTTCCATACACATGGGTAGTTAGGTCCCAGGCACTTCTGGCATTGGCTACAATTTCTCTGAAGCAAGACTGTTTGGTTTTTCTAGCCAGTGCTAGCTACGGTTGTCTGATGGTGGGTGCCTGTGCTTCTGGTCTGAGCTGGGTACTGGCCCACAAGGGCCCTTGGAGTTTGCACAGGAGCGGAGCCAGCCAGGGCCTGAGGACGTAAGCTGGTTAGGAACCTATGGCAGTGTTCTCTGGAACACTCACAGGAGTAGGACTCAGTCCAAGCAACTTCCGCAGGTCCACACCCAACCTGGAGCTGCTGGAAGTAGCCAGCAGCAGTCCTGGCCCTGGGCTTACCCTGCCCAACTCCAAAATAGCTCCCGGCCAATTGCTGTCTCCTGCAGGAGGACTGAGTCCTCTGTACTCACCACCAGCCAGCACAGACCTCTGCATCCGCCACTCTCCTCCCCTGCTGTGCCTCTCCGCAGAGACCTCTGGGGTTGCCACCACCACCACCACTGCCACCGTGACCATGTGTCCCCTGGCTCCAACAGCTCCTCTTGATTGGTCAGTCTGGCTCCAGGCTAAGGTGCCACCACCTACCACCTTCTTCTTTGTGTAAGTTTTTCTTTTTACTCTTTCTGTGGGCTTCAATTCACATTTTAGATTCTTCCTGGGTCCAGGGGACCCACTTCCTTCTTGTCCTCCCCATGATGCTGTATTCCAGCATCTGAACTGTTTCTCTGAGAGTCTGTTTACTCTGCTGCTTTCTGTTCCACCATCTTCCTGGAAGTCTCTTCTTTTTTTTTTTTTTAACTTTATTCTTTTTATTAGTACATACTTGTTACACATATTGATCACATTCATCATAGGGAATTTGTGCCTGTACATAACACATCTGAATTCTTTCTTACCCATTCCCTTTCCTTTCCATAAATTGTTCTTTCCCTCCCCATTTACACGTTATGTTTCCATTTTTTTCTTCCCTTTTTTATCTTTTCTTTCCTTTCCCTTTTCCCTCTTCCCCCTCCCTTGTTGCCCTTCTCATTTGAACATGTTCTTCCTACTTCACAATATCTGTTGTCCATTATGCTCTTTGTTTACTCTTGGAATTTTTCACACTAGAAATAATGCAATATTTAAACTTGTATGTCTGATATATTTCACTTAAGATAATGATTTTGAGGTGCATCTGCTTTCCTACAAATGATTCAAATTTATTCTTCTTTATGGCAGAGATAGTATTCCTTTATATATAAATACCACATTTTCTTTATCCTTTCATCTTTTGATGGCGTATGGGCTGTTTGCTACATTTATCTATTATAAATTGTGCTGCTGTGAACATGAATGTGCAAATATCACTGCAGTATGTTGCTCTTAACTCTTTAGGGAAGATACCTAGAAGAGAAATAGCTGAGTCAAATAGAACCACTGGTTTTAGTTTTTTTAGGAATCACCATACTGACCTCCATACTGGTTGTATTAGTTTACATTCCCACCAGTAATGCAGAAGGGTTCCTTTGCCCCCACAGCCTTGCCAGCATTTGTTATTGGTTGATTTCTTGAATATAGGCATTCTTTCTGCAGTGAGATAGAATCTCAGTGTTGTTTTAATTTGCACTTCTCAAATGACCAGTAGGGTTGCACATTTTTCATCTATTTAGTTGCTCTTTGTACTTCTTCATCTAAGAAATGTCTGTTCATTTCAGATGCCCATTTTTGTATTTAGTCTTTAAATTTGGGGGATCTGAGTTTTTTTTAGTTCTAGATATTAGTCCTCTGTCTGAGGAGTAGCTGGTAAAAATTTTTTTCTCATTCTGTGGGTTGTCTCTTCATTTTTTTGGTGGTTTCTTTTTGCTGTGGAAAAGTGTTTTAATTTGATGTGATCCCTGTTGATGATTCTTTATAATATTTCCTATGGGGTTTTGCTGATAGTGTTTGCCTGCATCCAGCTCTTCTAGCGTTTTCCTATTCTATCTTCCAGCGGATTGTTTCTGCTTTGCTATTTAGATCTTTGTTCTATTTGATTTTAGTATAGTGCAAGATGAGAGATCATCCGAGGTTCAATTTTTGACATGTGGAAAGCCAGTTTTCTTAGCACCATTTAAGAGGCTTTCTTCCATTGAAGATGTTCAGCTCCTTTGCCAAAGATATTGTAGCAGAGTGTACTTGGAGTTGTTTCTGCATCTTCTATTCTGTTCATTGACCTTGGATATAGTGGGGTTTTGTTGTTTTTTTTTTTTTTTTTTTGTAATATCATGCCAGTACCATCTGTGTTTATCATGGTAGCTTTGTAGTTTAACTTCAAATTGGGGGTTGTGATGCCCACTGCCTTGCCCTTGTTGCTCAGAATTACTTTTGCTATTCTAGATCGCTTCTGGTCTAAATGAATTTTAGGATTGTTTTCTTTAGTTCTGTGAGGGATGCTATTGGTATTTTGTTTGGGACTGCATTAAATCTGTATAACAGTTTTGGAAGTATGGCCATTTTCATTATACTGGTTGTATCTGTCCAAAAACAGGGCATATCTTTTTATTTTCTAGTATCTTCTTTGATTTCCTTTTTCAGAATACTGTAGTTTTCAGTGTGTAGATTTTTTACTTTACTTGTTAGATTGATCCCAAAGTGTTTCATTTTTGTTGATGCTATTGTGAAAGGTGTGGTTTCCCTGATTTCTCTCTCAGTGAGTTTGTTATTTGTGTACAGGAATGCTATTGATTTTTGAGTGTTGATTTTGTATCTTGCTACGCTGAATTTCATTATTAAATCCAGGAGTCTTTTGGTGGAGTTTTTGGGGTCTTCTATGTAGAGTATCATGTCTTGAGCAAATAATGATAATTTAACTTCTTTCTTTCTTATCCATATTCCTTTTATTTCTTTCTCATGTCTGATTGTTTTGGCTAATATTCTCAGAACTATATTGAACAAGAGTAGTGTTATCTTATTCCTGACTTTATAGTGAAAGCTTTGTTTTTGACCATTTAGTGTGATGTTGGCTGTTGGTTTGTCATAGATGGCCTTTATCAGATTGTGATAAAGAACTTCTATTCCAATTTTCTGTAGGGTTTTTTATCATGAATGGATGTTGGAATTTGTCAGATGCCTTTTCTGGGTCTATCAAGATGATTATGTGGCTTTTGTCCTTGGTTCTGTTAATGTGGTGTATTACATTTATTGCTTTGTGTATGTTGAGCCATTCCTGCATCACTGAAATGAATCCTGCTTGGTCATGGTATATAATCTTCTTGATGATTTGCTACATTCTGTTTGCCAGTGTTTTATTAAGGACTTTTCCATCTTTGTTCACTAAGGAGATTGACTTATTGTTTCCTTTTTCGGTTGCATCCTTCTGGTTTTGGTATCAGTATAATACTTACTTCCAGGAATGAATTTTGGGGTATTGCTTCCCTTTCAATTTCATTAAAGAGTTTGAGAAATAGTGTCATTAGATCTTCTCTAAATTTCTTACAGAATTCAGCAGTGAATCTGTCAAGATCTGTGATGTACTTTGTTGGTAGTTTTTAAAAATTACTCCCTCACTTTCATTGACTGATACAGGGTTATTTAGAACTTTTATATATTCTTGTTTCAGCTTTGTTAATTCATGTGTATCTAGGAATCTGTTTCTTTTGTATCTTCCATCTTTAAAAATTAGAGTACAGTTTCTAAAAGTAGGTATTGATGATCTTCTGGGTTTCCATAGGATTTGTTGTGATTTCACCCTTTTATTCCTAATTATGTGGATTTGTATCTTTGCTTTCCTCTTTTTTTTTTTTAAATAAGGTTGGTTAATGGTTTGTCTGCTTTGTTTATTCTTTCAAAGAACCAGTTGTTCAATTCATTGGTTCTTTGTATTGTTTTCTTAGTCTCATTTGCATTGATTTCTGTTCTCTGCTCTTTGTAATTTCCTTCCTCCTACATGCTTTGGGTTTAGATTGTTTTTTTCCTAGAATCTTGAGGCTCAACATTAGGTTATTTATTTGAGCTTGCCCTGTTTTTCTGATGTGGAAATTCATAGCTATAAATTTTCCTTGTAGCACTGTTTTGAGTCCTGTAAGTTCTAGTGTGTCATATTGGCATTAATTGTAGGAACTAATTTTTTTTTAATTTCCATTGTGACACATTGGTTGTTGAGGAGAGTGTTATTTAATTTCCATGTGGTTATGTAGTTTTTGTGTTCAATTCAGGATGTGACTCTGCTGTCACTGTTAGATGAAGGATACAGAGGAAATCTGGATCCATGCTGCCTGATCCCAGCAAGCCTGCAGTAGGATTAAGGTGGGGTGCCCATGCTAGTGCTTTTAACGCCACAGTTCACATTGATCCTGGCCTTTGGTTGTGGAGTTGGGGCCAGAGTTGTTCAGCCTACAACGTTCTTGCTGTCTCTTGCTGACTTGACCACGAATCCCTGACCCTGGATGTCTCCTGTGGTTGGACCTCACCCAGTCATTGTGGGGTTTCTATACTGGGAACTCTGAGATGATGCCAACCCATAGCTGCTCCAAATCTTGGGTTCACTTGCCCCATCCATAAAATGGCACCTGGCCAAACACCCTCTCCAGGGCACATGGCAGTTGTTTGGACTATAGTCACTCACCTGTTGTTGTAGCACCCGGCATTTGCTGCTCTGTTCCATTGGGAAGCTTCTTCCTGGAGGCCTCTGGAGTTACCTGCCTTCAATGCGTCCAACTTGGTAGACTCTCTGTTCCTTGATTCACAAATAGGGTTGACTTGTGCTTCACCAACTTTCCTAGGGACTTGTGAAGTGTACATGATAAGTGTGTGTTGAATGATTTGCAAATAATAAAGCACCATGCATATTATTAGTTCAGTGATTAGGAAATTGTGTTAGATGTGGTAACAGAGATTGATATTTGGAAATCAGCATGGGGTTCTGAGGCATAGCTCATCTGAAATCTGTTTACCTTAGGCAAGGCATGGTTTTAGACTAAGCTTATAAACACACCAAGTTTCTGGTTTTGCAGCCCAGACTCTCAGGCTGTCATCAACCTGTTGGGCTTCCTTTAGTAAAGACATAAAAGGAAGCCAGGATGCTCCTGTATCATTGTCCGTATTGTTATGACTCCTATGTATAATAAAGGGGCTTTCATTTTTGAGCTGGAACTATCATAGTAAGCTGCTATCTGGTTGTTTCTTTGAGTTAGATAGTGATGGTGGAAGAAGAAAACAACATAGATCATAAATGTGATTTAACCGAGAGTCTTTCCTTGGATGTGGATAAGAACAAAGAAAAGACTAGACTTGTCAACATATAAGGTCATCTCCTCTGTAAGTCATAGATTGAGTATGCAGTAGGCAGTGCTCAGGGCCGTTACTGTATCCCCGCATGAAAAACTAAGAAGAAGAAGTTACAAGTGTTGCCATTTTTTCCCTTGCCTTTCTTATTGTGTGTGCTGTGTTGGGAATAATACGGAAAATTTATTCTCATATTTTTGGAAAAAGATAACCCATAGAGATAGATGCACACATATATACATAAATTTACCACCTGAGATGTATTATTTGAAGAGAAGTAACTTGATGTAGTACAAACAGCATGGGCTTTGAAGTTAGACAGTGTGGATTCAAATATCAAGTCCTAGCTTGTGTGGTAGTGCATGCCTATAATTCCAGCTACTTGGAAATCTGAGGCAGGAGGATTGCAAGTTTGAGACCAGCCTGGACAGCATACTGACACTCTGTCACACAAAGTTAAAAAGGGCTGGGGGTGTCATAGCTCAATGGTAGACTCCTTGCTTAGTATAAACTAGCCCTGAGTTCCATTTCTAGTACTAGAAAAACAAATGGAATCCCACATTAACTTATTTCTAATGGCTATAACCTTGGAAGATGATTTAACCTCCAGTGAACTTCACATTTCTTACTTATAGTCCAGACAGGGCTTAGCACATAGATGCTCACTAAGTGGTGGCTGTTAGATTATTCAAGTTCCTCACAGTCCAGAAGCCTGAGAAGTTGTTCAGCCAGGTAGACCAGGTGGAGACTGACCATTAAAGGATAGTTGCAGTGGAAATTTTAATCAGACAGTAGGGTGGCTTTTCTCTGAACTAGAGTCAGTTCTTAAGAGTGTTCCCAGCCCTGTGGTACAGTAGAGCTTTCACTAAATCATATTGCAAGGAGGGAACACTGCCCAGGACCTGCCAGACAAAAGGCAATAAAAGAAATTTAGACAGGGAGTGATGGTTGAAATCTCAGTGATTTAATTGTTGCCTAAAGTGAATGTTTAACATGGATTCAAATTTCGAGTGTAGACTATAGATGACAGTTTAAAGAAGTCTTACTATTTAATCCCCTGCTAAGTGGCAGGCACCCCGCAAAGTAACTGACATGCATGATTTAATTTACTCCTCATGGCAGCCCTCCAAGATAGGTGGGATTATTCTCATTTTGCAGATGACTAAAGGAAGCTAAATAATTCATTCAAGGTCATCCACCTAATAAGGGTAGGATTCAACCCACTTGTTTCATTCCAAATCCCACATTTTTCCTACTCTGCCTCACTGCCCCCAGATCTTGGAACCTACTGGCTTAGTTCAGTAATCTCAATTCAAGTCCATAGAGCCCAAGAAATAGAAATAAAGTCTATGTGCTATTTTTAGATTTTTAAAAAAAATTTTTATTTTAAAGAGAATAGAACAAAACAAAACAGAGTCAAACACAAAATAACATTTCAGAACAGAACACTGCAAGCAATACAGGTCTTCAAAACATAACAACAGAAGATTAACAGTGGTTACCCCAGTGTCTCTTGCCTTCTTTGAAATGGTTGTTCATACATTCACACACAATAAACTCAAACAAAACAAAATAATATAAAACCAGACAAAACAAAAGAATGAAAGCATTACAGGCCTTCAAATCAGACAACAAAAAAACCAATAATGGCTACCTTAATGTCCCCTGTTTTCTTCAAAAGAGCTGTTCCTATCTTCTCACATATTGCAATCAAATAGTAGAAAAGAGACTTCAACCAATCAAATCAAAGAATAAAAGCACCATTGGACTTCAGAACATTTCTCCCATATTTATTGGGAATTTTGTATTTTATTGAGTCTTTCAGTTTCTTACACTAGGGAGACAATGCGGTGTTTACACATGTGAGTTTGGTTAATTTCACTTATGAGTATGGTCTCAAGTCACATTCATTTACCTATAAAAGCCTTAGTGTGATCCTTCTTTATAGCTGAATAGTACTCCATTATATAAAAGTACCACATCTTTTTTATCCATTCCTCAATTGATGGGCATTTGGGTTGTTTCCAAGATTTGGCTATTACAAATTGTGCGGTTATAAACATGGGTACACATATATCACTGTGGTATGATGATTTCACTTCTTCTGGGAATATGCCCAGAGGTGGAATAGCTGGGTCAAATGGGAGTTCCAATCCTAGCTTTTTGAGGAACCTCCAGACTGATTTCCACAGTGGCTGCACCAGTGTGCACTCCCACCAACAGTGGAGAAGGGTTCCTTTTTCCCCACAGCCTCTCCAGCATTTATCGTTGGTGGTTTTCTTGATCTTGGCCATTCTTTCTGGAGTGAGATGAACTCTCAGAGTTGTTTTAATTTGCATTTCTCTAATGACCAATGATGCTGAACATTTTTTCATGTATTTATTTGCCATTCATATTTCTTCAGCTGAGAAGTGTGTTTTCATCTCAGATGCCAATTTCTGGATTGGGTCTTTGAATTTCGAGGGCCTGATATTATTTAATTCTTTATATGTTCTAGATAGAAGACCTTTGTCTGAAGGACAGTTGACAAAGATTTTTTTCCCAATTTGTGGGTTTTCTTTTGACTCTGTTGGAGATTTCTTTTGACATGCAAAAGCTTTTTAACAAGACAAGATCCCAGTTGTTGATTCTGGGAAGTGTTTCCCGTTCAGTTTGACTTTTGTTCATGAATTCTCCACCTACCCCTGTGTCTTCAAGATTTCTACCTACTTTGTTTTCCAGAAGATTTAGTGTTTCCGTTTTAATATTTAGATCTTTGATTCATTTTGACTTTAGTTTAGTGCATGGTGATAGGCTTGGCTCTACTTTTAGTTTTCGGCATATGGAAAGCCAGTTTTTCCAGCACCATTTATTAAAGAGGCTATCTTTCTTCCAGTGAACATGTTTGGCCCCTTTGTCAAAGATAAGGTGGCTGAGTGTGTTTGTATTTGGGGGTGTATCTTCTAATCTATTCCATTGATCCTCAGGTCTCTTTTGATTCCAGTACCAAGGTGATTTGATTACAGTAGCTTTATAGTATAATTTCAAGTCTGGGATTGTGATGCCTCCTGTCCTGCCCTTGCTGCCCAGAATTGCCTTTGTTATTCTATGTCTCTTCTGGTTCCAGATGAATTTTAAGAATGATTTCTCTAGATCTGTGAGGTATGCTAATGGTATTTTGATGGGAATTGCATTAAATCTGTCTAATAATTTTGGGAGAATGGCCATTTTCACAATGTTTGTTCTTCCTATCCATGAGCATGGAATGTCTTTCCATTTTCTGAGATCCTCTTCAATTTCTTTCTTCAGAGTACTGTAATTTTCATTGAATAGATCTTTTGCTTCCTTTTTTAGGTTGATGCCTACGTATTTCATTTTTTTGGCTGCTATTGTGAAGGGTGTGGTTTCTCTTATTGCTCTCTCAGTGAGTTTGTCATTTGTGTACAGGAATGTGATTGATTTCTGAGTATTGACTTTGTATACCGAATTTGGTTATGATATCCAGAAGCCTTTCTGTAGAGTTTTGTGGGTCTTCTTTGTAGAGTATCATGTCATCTGCAAAAAGTGATAATTTAATTTTTTCCTTTCCTATCCTTATTCCTTTTTTTTCTGTCTCTTGTCTAATTGCTCTGGCTAACGTTTCCAGCACTATATTGAATAGAAGTGGTGATAATGGACATCCTTGTCTTGTTCCCGATTTTAAAGTGAAAGCTTTCAGTTTTTGACCATTTAATGTGATACTGGCTGTTGGTTTGTCATAGATGGCTTTTGTCAGATTGAGGTAAAGGCCATCTATTCCAGTTTTCTGTAGGGTTATTATCATGAATGAGTGTTGGACTTTATCAAAAGCTTTTTCTGCATCTATTGAAATGACCATGTGGTTCTTATCTTTGGTTCTATTGGTATGGTGTATTACATTTATTGATTTGCGTATGTTGAACCATCCTTGCATTCCTGGGATGAATCCCACTTGATCGTGGTGTATAATCTTCTTGATGACTTGCTGGATTCTGTTTGCCAGTATTTTATTGAGGATTTTTGCATCTATGTTCATTAGAGAGATTGGCCTGTAGTTCTCTTTTTTAGTTGGGTCTTTCTCTGGTTTTGGTATTAGGGTAGTACTTGCTTCCAGGAATGATTTAGGGAGACTTGCTTCCCTTTTAAATTTCATTAAAGAGTTTGAGGAGTGTTGGCATTAAGTCTTCCTTGAATTTCTTGTAGAATTCAACTGTGAATCCATCAGGACCTGGACTTTTCTTGGTTGGTAAGGTTCTAATTAGATTTGCAATTTCCTTAACTGAAATTGGGTTATTCAGTATTTTTACCTCTTCTTGGTCCAGTTTTGGTAATTGATATGTTTCTAGAAATCTGTCCATTTCTTCGGTGTCATCGAACCTATGAGAGTAAAGATTTTCTATGTAGGTATTGATGATCTTCTGTATTTCTACATGGTCTGTAGTGATTTCACCCTTTTCGTTCCTTATTGCATGGATTTGAGTTTTTACTTTCCTTTTTTTAATAAGGTTGGCTAGGGGCTTATCAATTTTATTTATTCTTTCAAAGAACCAGCTCTTTGATTTGTTGATTCTTTGTATTATTTTCTTAGTCTCAATTGGATTAATTTCTGGTCTGATCTTTACAATTTCCTCCCTTCTTTTGGCTTTGGGTTGGGCTTGTTCTTCTTTTTCTAGATGTTTTAGATGTAACATCAGATTGTTTATTTGCATTCATTCCATTTTCCGGATGTGGGAATTCACCACAATAAATTTCCCTCTGAGCACTGCTTTCATTGCATCCCACAGGTTTCGGTAGGTTGTATTTGTATTTTCATTTGCTTGTAGATATTGTTTAATTTCTAATTTAATTTCCTCTGTGACCCACTGATTTTTCAGGAGTGTATTATTTAATTTCCATGTATTTACAGAGTTTTTGCAGTTTCTTTTGTCATTAATTGCCAGTTTGATGGCACTGTGATCAGATAGTATGCATGGGACAATTTTGATTTCTTTGCATTTACTTAAGCATGTTCTATGGGCCAGTGTGTGGTCTATTCTAGAGAGTGTACCATGTGAAGCTGAGAAGAATGTATACTCTGATGTTGTTGGGTGGAAAACTGTGTAGACATCTACCAGGTCCATTTGTTCACAGGTTTGATTCCGTTCTGTTATTTCTTTGCTGATTTTCTGTCTAGTTGACCTGTCTCTTTGTGCCAAGGGTGTGTTAAGGTCTCATGTTATAATTGTATTATTGCTTATTTGATTTTTCATTTCTATTAATATTTGTTTTATATAGTTGGGTGCTCCTATATTTGGTGCATGTATATTTAAGATTGTCATTTCTTCCTCTTGGAGTTTTCCCCTAACCAGTATGTAATGACGCTCTTTATCTCTTTTGACCATTACTTGTTTGAAGTTCACATCGTCTGCAAACAGAATAGCTACCACTGCTTTTTTGGGGGTTCCTCCTGCATGGATTATTGTTTTCCATCCTTTGACTTTCAGTCTATGAATTTCCTTTTGGGTTAGATGGGTTTCTTATAGACAGCATATGGTAGGATGTTGTTTCTTGACCCATTCTGCTAGTCTGTTCCTTTTGATTGGTGAATTGAAGCCATTTACATTAATGGTTATAACTGATGTATACTGGATTGTTTTAGTCATGTTATCTTTCTGCAGTGGCTTCTTTACCTTTTCCCTGTACTTTATTGTTTGCCCTGCTTGGTGTTCTTCTGTTGATCTTCTTGACATTGTAGCTGTTTTCATGTCTATGTAGAGTATCTTTCAGTATTCTTTGCAGGGTTGGTTTGGTGGTCATAAAGTTCTTCAGCTGCTCTTTGTCATGAAAGTATCTTATTTCTCCATCAATTTTGAAGGATAGTTTTGCAGGGTACATCATTGTGGGTTGGAAGTTGTTTTCCTTTAGGACTTGAAATACTTCACTCCATGCTCTTCTTGACTTCACTCTTTGTGTTGAGAAGTCTGCTGTGCTTCTGATGGGCTTTCCTTTATAGGTGATTTGCTTCTTTTCTCTCACAGCTTTTAATAGTCTGTTCTTATGTTGAATTTCTGAAAGGCTGATAATTATGTCTGGGTGTTGATTTAGTTTGGTCATGGCTATTTGGAGTTCTGTATGCTTCACTTATCTGTATGTCAGTTTCCTTTCCCATGTTTGGGAAATTTTGAGCTATTACTTCTTTAAATAGTGTTTTTGTACCATTTGTGTTTTTTCCTTTTTTTCGTTTACACCTATCAGTCTTATATTGTTTTTCTTTGCATCATCTTGCAACTGCTGAATTGCTATTTCCTGATTGCTTGTTATTTTTGAAAGATGTTTCCTTTCTTCCTCACTAGCTGCCATCATGTCTTCGAGGTCTGAAATTCTATTTTCACATTCATTGAGGCGGCTTTGCCAGCTTTCGATGGCATTCTTGATTTCCTGGATATCTCTTTGAACCTGTTTCATGCATTTTAATTCTTTCTTATATTCTTCATTCAAGGTTTCCATCCTTTTGCAGTTTTCCTCTATTTTTCCAACTATATCTTCTTTAGATGTGCTCAGCATTTCTTTTATTACATTTATCATCTCTTGTTTTACCTGGGAAATCATTTCTATCCTCAGTTCCTTTAAAGTCTCACAGAGTTGTTTCTTTACTTCATTTGCTATCATTTCAGAAGTTTCAGGTGTGTGACTAGTACTTTCTTCTATGTCCATGTCTCTTTGGCTTGTTTGTCAGGGACTGGAGGTGCAAGATTGCATTTTGCTCTTTCGTTTTGTCATTTTCCTGTATTCCACTGTGGGAGGTGAATCCAGCGTGCACAGTTGAGGCTCCAAGGCTAGGTGAAACTCACAGTGCATGCCTTTAGCTCCAACCAAGACTACCACTGTGGCTGTTCTGTTGCTGGGCAGTGTCTGAGCGGAGCCCAGGCTGATGGTGGAGTGGGCGTAGGTCCTTAACCAGTCTGCTCGTGAGGTTCCAAGCTGCATGACTAGGTGAAATTCACTATGCACACGTTCAACTCATGCCCAGCCCAGAGCAGCAGTTGCTACGCTGCTCCGGGGTGAATGGATGGAGCCCAGGGAAAACCCCAGGGCATTCCAAACCTCCTGGACTGATGGTGGGATGGGCGCAGGTCCCTACCGGTCTGCTCATGAGGTCCCAAGCTGCACAGCTAGGTCAATGTGCTATTTTTAATACTCTAAAAATTTTAATGGGAAATCATAACATTTAGCCTCAATTTGTTTATAGTCAGTACCAAAACACCAGCTTTCTTTATTATTAATTTTTATACTCCTATGGTGACCTAACTTGTCAATTATTAATGTATTTAAGTCTTATAAGAAAACTAAGTAAATGCTCAAAAATGATTTCTGTTAGATAAAAGACTCAAATTCCGAAGTACATGGAGGGTAAATGGGAGTCACTGATGGTAAAAAGATTTTGGAATAGTAATTGAATCTTATGATTGGAAATGTAAATAATTGGTGAAATCTGGCTTAAGGATGTGTTGTTTGGTTTTTAAAATGTTGTTTTCATACTGACCAGCATTTAAGAATTGAAAGATTTCACATCAAAAACAGATTTTTCAGTTTCTTTTCTGGCAATACTGGATCGACACTTCGCCATGATTGTGAGCCATTGGAACTAAGCTGTTACTTAGATGAGGTATTTGCTTTCCAGTGTACCACAGCCTTCCCCTGGCCAAGTTTATTCATTTTTGTGAGCTGTCCGGCCCTGTAAGCATTTGGGCATGTGATGCCTGGACTAGTCCAGCCTGCATAAGTTGTGTGCTTACAGAGGAAAGCCTATTTCTTGGCTGTGCTCAGTCACACCTTTTGTATGCTGTACAGTTTCGTAGCCTTTCTCTTATGTTACTGTCTTAGGTCTTTCATGTAAGCCTGTTTTGTTGGCTCTGCTATGTTTTTGAGACTAGCAGCCACATCTCATCAGTTCACCAGACCCTGTTGGTATTGTGTTAGGGGCCAGGAATGCAGAGAATAATGATGGAGCACCCATACACCCAAGGAAGATCATAATCTAGCCTTGTTTCTTTTTAATTTATGAATGTATCTAGCACCCTGATAGGTAGGTACCAAGTGTGTGTATGTGTGGGATCGACTTGGTAGAGGATACTGATTAAGAACATGGAATTTGGCATGATAAAGACCTTGGGTGCTAAGCCCACCACTTATTAGGGTGTTTTGTATACAGTTTATATAAACTCCTCAACTTCAGTTTTCTTGCCTGTAAAATGGGGATTACTCTAGTGCTTTTTAATAGGATGCAATGAGGACTGAGTGACCTGATGATTATAAGGGGATAGGTTACAGTGCTTAACATTTAATAATTTCCCAATATTTGGTGACTCTTAACTAGTAAGGCTTGATGTGTCGTTGGCACTTAATTGGTGCTTATTGAATGACAAATCAGTAGAATAAATTGATTATAAGGAGTTAGATGTATTGAGATAGACAAAAGCTATAATGGATGATGTCACTAAAATGTCTCCAGCATGCTTGGGGACCACAGATTTTTGGTGAATTTGATTGCACTGGTTTTGATCAGACCAGAGGAAGAGCATATTAAGGCAGCATCAACACTCAAAGAGTTCTTCAAAACAGATCTATGATCTTACCTGTGTGGCATAAACACCCATTTAATATAAGTTGATGTAAGGTTAAGAAGAGAAAAATAAATCTCTCACATTCTTGCAAGGCAGACTTGTGCTCAATATTTTGAGAATGTACTCTGGTCTTCAGAACTGGCCTGTGGGGACCATAGATGTAGCTCAGCAGCACAGCACCTGCTTGGCAAGTGCAAGGTCATGAGTTTAATTCTCAGTACCAAAAACAAAACAAAAAAAAGGCCTATGGGCTGGACTTCCTGACACCTGGAGAGTATCTCCCTGAAGAATCATAGCAGTTGCTACGGTGACAACCAGAGTGGGAAAAAGCATCAGACCAGTTTTCTGATGTCCTGGGTTGCTTCCTCTTTCTACAGCCTTAAGGGACAGGCAGAGAAGAACTGACTTACTGTGTGCCACCATTATCTTGTCTAATTGTATACTGATTTTGTGAAGCAGCTATACAGATGATGAAACTGAACCCCAAAGAGATAAAGGAATATGTTTCTATTTTATACATGTTGTAGTGGCTGGACTAGTACTGTGAATCTTTGCACAATCCATATAGCTTCACAAAGCTAACCTCATCGGCCTTAACTGTGCACATTGTCCGTCAGCCCCCGCCCCCACACTCCCAAAAGGAAATTCAAGGCCAGCAGAAATGAGTTACTGAGTGAACATACGCTGCCCTCTTCTTTCTTGTTTTCAACTCATAAATACCTTAGCACAGCTAAGGATTCAAGGTGAACTAGTCAGATCAGATCCCTTCTCTGGTGCAATTTAATTCTATGAAGAGTAGAAGTCTAGTAAACCCCTGAACAAAGTGATTTCACATAGCAGTGTTAGAGAGAAAATAAAATAGGGAAAAATGGACAAAGGGATTGAGGAGAGGAAGCTACTATAAGGGTGAAAGTTTTCAAAAAAGAGCTAAGGAGGTTGCATTGGAACTGAAACCGCAAAGAAGCCAGCTAAGCAAAAGTGGGTATGGGGAGAATTATAGACAAGGCATAAGAATTTAGACCTGCATGAGACCTGTGTCACCTTTCAAAAAAATTTTTTATTGTATTTAAGCATGGACCATATTTCTGACTTAATAATTTGAGTGGCACTACAGCTATATCACTTAACATGTGGGTACATTCTGTGAAATGCATCAGTTTGGTCATTGCATGACATAGCATAAACTTACACAAACTAATACATACAGCCATGGCATTACTAGGCAGTATTCTCATGAGACCACCATTGTCTATGTGGGCCATTGTTGACAAAAATGTCATTAAGCAGCACATACTTTATTACATTATTTGCTGTTACTGTTTTTCTAGATATTTGGGGAGGAGGCTAGCAATCTTCTTTCAAGAAGGCTGTGATCAGGATGAGTCCCAGAGAAAGTTGGTTTTATAGGGTAGAGAGGACATGACAATGTCAATCTGTTTTCTGGCAGAAAACCAAATATCATAGGCTCTGCCTGAGTTGATGCTCACTGCAACATGGATGGCCAAGACCTGGATGTACTTGAGTCAGCAGGAAGTTTCCAGAGTCCCAGTCACACAGAATTTAGATACCTCAGAAGGGAGTTGATGTGACCATTGGTTTTTGTGTGAAATGGTATTGTTCCCAAGATGTCTTTGGTAGTTAAAAAACAATAAAGAACATTATTTTTATGTAGATAAATATAGAATAACTATATGGCAAAAATAATGTAGTGAATAGGGAAATGTCGTGGATTCAAACAAGGATCAAATAAAATAACTTTTAAATAATAAAAATTACTACCTAGACCTATGCTTTCCAAATCTAGAGTCCCTGAAAGTAGTAACAAATTAGAAAACGATTTGCATGTTTCAAAAATGCAAATAAATAATAAGACTACACAGGCTATCATTTACTTCATGCCTTTTCAAATAATTCTTTCACTGATGTATTCAGTATCTGAACAAATCCACAATGTGCCAGTTTTAATGTAAGCCTTAGGAAGTTTTTTAAATGGCTAAAATAAGGATACTTGCTGTTGATACATTTTAACCATCTGGTAGAGCAGAGATAAATGAATGGATGATAACAAAACAGTGTACCGTTCACTAATAGAGGTGTTTATGGAGTTGATTGAGATGTCAGAGGGGTCGGGAGAATATTAATCCTGTGAAGGCTGCTTCCTAGGGAAGATACTGCTAAGTCTCAGTCTTGAAGGACCTAGTATATAAATTAGCCAGTTGGATCCAAGATAATGAAATTCTTGGCAGAGGAGAGATGGTACAGATAAGTGTCAGGCTTTTACTTCTTAAATATCAGTAGATTGAGTGAATGAATAGGAAGGCAACTGCTGGCTTCGGTTCAGTGGTTGGTGGTCAGGGTTGCCAGGTGTCTCTGAGATTGCCCTTTTCCATCACGCTTTCTGCCTTCATGCTTGTTGAAAAGGGCTACATCATCCATGTTTAGACAAGAAGAAGGGATCAGAAGAAGAACTGTATCTCTGTTAATTAGGACAGTAAACAGTTCCCAAAGAAATGCACTCCTCATCCCCACCAGCAAACTCAAAGACTTTTTATGTGTTTGCACTTTGAACCCTATGGTCACCCCTAACTGCAGAGTATACTGTGTGTATTAGTTGGCTTTCCCTTTGTCCCTGGGACAAAAATACCCAACACCCACAACTTAAAGAGAGAATGTTGTTTGTTTGTTTTTCTTTTTGAGACAGGGTCTCACTATGTAGCCCAGGCTGGCCTTGAACTTGCAGCAATCCTCCTGCCTCAGCCTCCCAAGTGATGGGATTACAGATGTACACCTCCACCTTCAGTGCAATAGTGTGTTTTTTTTGTTTTGTTTTTTACTTTTTAGTTTTATTTTAAAAGAAAAAAATTTCATAGGAGAGTAACCATGGTTAGTACATTGTATATTATCTTCAAAGTAGTTACTCAAAGTATAAGATATAGGCATGAAAAACTTGTCCAAACAATATTAGCACAAACCTTTCTTTTCAATGAACTAAGAGAAATTACTGGTATAACTGTGTTAACTGTTGTGTGTGTGTGTGTGTGTGTGTGTGTGTGTGTGTAAATATATATTTTTTCTTTTTTTTTTTTTCCCTTTCTTCTTTTCCCCTTTCCCCCATCCCAGATTCTCTTTCCTTTTGAATGGTTCCTTCGCATTTCAGGAAGAGAGGGTTATTTAGGCTTATTGTTTCAGGGAGTTCATTCAGTGGTTGGCTGCCTGTAAGGCAGAAAGGGCATGACAGAGGAAAGCTGCTCAGTGCATGGTAGTCAGGAAGCAGAGCCACCCACAGTGATATACTTCTTCCGACCAGGCCCTACCTCCCAACATATGAGACTTTTGGGGGGTATTTTAGATAAAAATTGTAACACTGGATGTTTAAATTCTTAGCCCTTCTACCTCTTTAGTAGAAGGCAACAGGGAGAGTGCGTTGGGGATGACTGTTGATTTAGTCAGTAGTATCTGCCAAACATATAATATCATTTGCTCCTTGTAACAACTTGTGAAGCAGGAAGAACAGGCTTTATTAGTTCCACTTTATAGAATAAGAAACAGATTTGGAGAAGTAGGTAATGTGTAAATCAGAGCCATACATTTACGTAGTGATGACAAAAGCAAAAGTTACTACTGGTTGTATATATGGCCGTTACACATCAGACTTTAAACACTTCCTGTGTGTTCTCTCATTTTGTCCTTCTGTGACCCTGGAGGGTAGGCTTTCCACCTTTTAGGTGTATCTGAGTAGCAGATCTAAGGTGACGCTGACATTGATGTAACCTACCCAGAATCAGAAGTAGCCTAGACCTATGCTTCAGCAGAAACAGGATTCAAACCTCATTTCTCCACAGTGTCGGCCTCATTGTTCTTCTTGCCTCTTTTGTATTTTAACTATCAGAACATGTTCCCTGTGGATCCAGGTATGTGCCATCTCACTGACATTGCCCACAGCCCTTGAAGCAACTCCATGCCCATTTCTCCTTTTAATTTATGTGACCCACTCCATTATTGCTTTTATGGACACAGAATCCAGCAACGCATTATTTTAAATGTCCTGCCATCATGAATGCATTTTCTTTCATTGTAATAGCACCAGCCATAATGAATACATTTTGTTTCTGTGCAGATGTCACTGGTGTTTTCAATGCTTCATTGTAATTTATGTTTGAAAATGAATACTTGAAGTATTGTCCAGGCTCCCATTACTCCAGAGGAAATGAGGGATGCCCTGTGTGTGTGCATATGTTTTTGCATTCGTGCAGTAGAGTATTTTGGTCAGAGTGAATTGTGTGCCTGAAATGAGCATAGGCCTTTCCTGGAAAGTCACACTGATGATAATTTGCTGTGTATATCAGCAAACCTGTGTAAGCAGGTTTCGTGAATGGGCATTGGGTTACCTAATAGTCACAAATTATTCTAAGATTTTGCTGGAAGGCAAAGAGGGAAAGCCCTGCTGATTAAGAAGTCCAGGTTTTGGGTTGTGTTAGTATCTTCTTGCCTTCATGTGCATAGTCAGCAAAATTTGTTGCTGTGCTTAGTGCCAACAGTCACCCTGTCCGACAGCCACACACTGGTTTGCCCTCAATGTTGAGGATAAATAGACAGAGGTCCACTAAGGAGCAAGATGTGCTGAACCTGGGATTGGTTATGTGAATTAATCTTTATGATGAGAGTTGGCCAGTGTGGTAGAAGATAGGAATAGGCAGACTCTGAAATCCTGGATTATGGTAAGGTGTATATCCCTACTCCCCAAGGTATCCCCTTGTGGAGAGGGGATAGACTCTCAGCTATCCAAGAAATGACCTCGCGTTTGAAATAATATATCTATAGCCATACTGACCTAGATGCTCGTCTTATCTATAGGTGATTATTGGTTCACTGTCTCGGTATTTGTGTGTGTGTGTGTGTGTGTGTGAGAGAGAGAGAGAGAGAGAGAGAGAGAGAGAGAGAGAGGGAGAGAGAGGGAGAGAGATTGGGGTGGAATCTCTACAATTAAAGGATACTTAAAAGATACTTGAAAGACCAATGTTATAAATCTTCAAGGGTTCTGGAAATTTAAAAGGAGGAAAGATGGTAACTTACAGAGCATAAGAGTATCCTAAGTTTCTATAAAGTATTACATGTTTATATCAGACTTTTCCTGCTAAATCTTAAATATGCAGGAGTTGCCTCTTAAAATATGGGCTTCTCAGTTTATGGTTACTGACCTAGCAATTACAAGGCAAATAAAATAATATAGTTGCAATGTTTGTTTTCCTTCCAACAACAAAAAAGGCCAAGACTCTATAAAATTTGGTTTGAGGAAAAGTAAAATTTCTCTCTGTATCTTTAAGTGATCTTAAATCTCACCAGTTTTTTTTTTTTTCCCTGAAAAATCTGTCAAAAAGCTAGATTGTTGGATTTTGGTGTCTCTCCTTTCCTGTTTCATGGAGGGTGCTTTTCCTTTTTTTGAGTCTCTCAAGCCTTAATTTTTACATAGTACATCACCTGACTCATATCAATATCTGAAAGAATTAGATTATCCAAATCTACCTGGAAATATAAGCCTAGATAAAACTGGTGCAATAACCTTAAAGAAGTTATTATTCTTTGCTTCCTTCATACTAATACTTGTTCTATAGTGAAAAGTTTCCTATTTTATGGGAAATTCTATGGAACCAAATATATTGTTTCGGAGAATATGTTAAAATGCATATGATTCTAGCTCAAAATTGAATATCTGAATCCCATATTCTGCATTTTTGGGGACTTCAAATAGCAGTGATGCCTACTGTATCCTCTAAAAGAAAACGGCAAGAGGCAAACGCATTCAGATTCCTTCATCTGCCCCACTGTTCTCCATTTCCTCAAGGGCAGTGATTTGAAGCACATTTTGCTTTTGCCCTGGGCAGGGTTACTTTTATTTCAACCTCGAAAGCCTTTTTTGAAAAGGATACAGAAGTGAAAATGTAGATAGACACTGTCTCCTGCAGCACTGACTTCAGGTTTCTGTGTACAGAGCACAGGAGCCAGATGCAGTTTTCCACCAGAAATCTGAGTCAGAATTGCGGGAGACTAAAACCTGAAAAGAATCCCTGGTCTCCACACCCCTATTGGTATCAAAGCTAAGCCTTCCAGTGAGAAGCGGGGATGACACAGTAACAGCGTTTATTTGTGTATATTTCCTTGATTACACTGCTTTTAGCTAACCTGGTCTCATCAGCCTTTGAAAAAATACTGTATTCTTCTCCCCTGTGAACAGTTTAACAGCGGAGCTTCTCCTGGCCCCCCAAGCAGAATCCAGGTTCAGTGAAGCCGAGGGTAGGTGAAGAGTGGTCTCTGGTTTGTAGACTGGTGTCCTCAGCACGGTCTTCATAGAAGATGTCAACTCAAAAACTGGTTTTGATTTGGGGAAAAAATGAGAAAGGATAGGGATATTCTACACTGGAGCAAGAGTAGCCCTTGTTATGTCTTATTAACAGCTGTTAAAACCCTCATTCTGAAAGAATTTAGAACTGGAGCTGCCACAGAGATTTAAAGATTATCTATATTTCAGTGCCATTACTGTTCTTTACCAGAGGGGAGAGAAGGGTTTGGAATGAATGAAAGAAAATAAAAGCTCTAGTGTGGAGTAGTATCAGATTCACAGAGTCATTCCAGTCTCCTCCTCAGACAGTTTTTACAGTCCTTTGTTAGGTCTGCTTTGGGAGTCTTGTTTTGAGCCCTCATAAGAGTGCTCTTTATAACCATGTTGTGACCGTTTATATCAGTTAAATTAAAATTCAAAGAGCTAAGTGGGTGATCATCCAGACTTGGTACAGACCTCTGGTTCCCAGCCTTGGGCCTAGGCCCCCTACAGTTCATTTGACCGCTTTTCCAAAGCGTGGTCTGCTCCTTTTTTACTGGTTAAGAAGAGCCATATAACTAATTACTAGAAGCCAAGTCCGACCAGGTCTTCAGACACTACCAGCAATCAGACTCATGAGAAATGGCTGGAGAAGCAGTTTAGGAAGAAAATAAGTGTTCTTTCTGCAGCTGAACATAAAACAAGTAGTTCCACTGGTTTTACTTAAACTCCTGTACACAGAATTATCAGCCTTTTTGGTAATTTCTTTTTTTCTTCTTACATATATTTCAGCAAGTAACCCTAAAAATAATTTTTATGAGGGAATGGCTTTATTGTCTCACAGAAAATGCTTTTTTAATTTAAAAACAGTCCCCAAAAGAATTCTCTCATTTTTTTCTCCTAAAGTGGTTGGCTGAAATGTCTATTTTGATATCGTTCTCTCCCTCCTACCCTTCTGCACTCGCTGGGTGAAGATTGCGCTGGAATGCACTGGAATGTTTTAAATAGTGAGTGGGTGAGTGAGTTGGGAAAGCAAACAATCTATCTGTGCACTTTGTGTTAACTTCCCATGCTGGTATAGAAGAGCCATCTGATATATTTATTGTTCTATATTAAACCTGGTTCAATTGGGACTCAGAATGTGAGAGCCTTAGAGCTCATCTAATTCAAGAAGGACAAAGGGAGTAGAGTAATATACAGTGAAAGTCTGGTATGTGCAAGGCACTGTCTCACACACCATTTCATGAAAAAAATGACCACTCTACATATGTTTTTACATTTATAAAGAACATAGGACTCATTGGCATTACTCTGTAAGCAAGGAGAATGAGGCCCAGGGGAGTTTTATCCAGGGGGAGCCCATTTCATAAGTTGAATGACTGGATTCAGACCTCAGTTTCTCTGACTCTGCCCTTCTTTTCAGTTTAAAAGGCACAGTTGAGAGTTTAGACAGCAGGAGCCCTTGCCATCCTGACTGTTGACAGATGTCTCTCAGTTATGCAATCCAGAAGGGTGATTAGGCCCTCTTGAATTCTCAGTGGCATATTCCTCTGGTGCTTTTTGGGACATTCGGTCAGACCTCTCTCACTGGGCCCCATAATTGGACTAGTAGAGAGCAGTTACTTTCCATGTATCATAAACACATCTTTCAATGCTTGATTTGGTTGAAACTGAGCCATAAACAGGTTCTTCTGCATGTAGATGAAACAGATATGAAGTGATAGGATTATATCATTTGGGTATCACAGAGGAGCTGACTTCTGGAAAAAGTGGGAGGAGGGCAAAATGTGTCTGTAGTGATCTTCATCTGCTTCTGTCAGTACCCTGTACTTAGCACCCCTAATCCTGACCCTTTAAAAATGGTCATTCTTTCCCTCAGCAAACCCAAATCATCCAGCACCTCATGTCCTCAGCTTCTAAGATGACAGGTGGCTCATTAAGTAACTAACCTGTGCTTGAGTAGTTTATGGAACCACTATGGCCTGCTCTCATCCTGTAATACTCTGAGAGTTCAACCAGAAGAGGAACCTTGTAAGCACAGTGCCTTAGACTAAAGAAACAACTTTCCTGGGGATTTAGGCTTAATGATGTATGGAAGAAAATCTTTTGAAGGTGGTGTGGGCCATAGTTATTTTTCACATGCTCTCATGTCGTGTCTGTTGTTTCCTCCATCGTATAGGGAAGTTGAGTTTAGAATAGTGGGCTTTGTTCAGGTGTAAGATTGATGACATGCAAATACTGGATGGAAAACTCAGTGTTCAATCCCCACTGTCCACCCCTTGGTTCTCCTGTTTGGTCTTTTCCTGTGTTTAGGGTCATCTAGTGCAAACCGTACCATTGCTATGTTTCATATGACAGCACTGAACTACACTCCAAAAGAGAGCCTTTGCTAAGACTGACTGAAAGTCAGTTGGGCGTGCTGTTCATCTCAGCCTTCTTCCAAGCAGAGATAGATGTCAGCTGTCCAGGCCTGTTGGCTGTATCACAACTTTTGGAATATTGGTGGTGGAGCTTTCTTACCCTCTTCCCCATTTCCTGGGGCGATTTGTAACAAAAATGTTTATTGCTAGGGAAGGGATAGGACTGCTTGGTAGAGAAGCATGGAACCAGGCAAAAGAACAAGGACCCTCTGTTTCCTCCTACAAACATCCAGTTGGTAGATACACAATCTCAGAGACAGCCTGCTGGCAGAGGTGCCTGAGTTACTAGCATAGAACTTTCTTGCACTTTCCTTTTTCCCATTGCAGAGCTGTCACTGCCCCTGGCATGGGCCTTAGACTGGACAGGTGAGTTTGGCTTTGACAAAGAGGAACCCTAGGCTGTGCTTGGGAGCAAGTTTCCCTTTTACTGCAGACCTCCAGTGCCATCACATTAGCACCTGTATCACTCTTCGAAGCTAAGTCTCAGACCAGTACTGATGATATAATTACATTTGAGCAGCCTGATGTCTGCCTTCCCCACGCAGGCTTTATATTGAGTTACCACTGGGTGTTTGTTTTCTTTTTATCCTGAAACATCTGTTTGTGCTGCCTTGGGGAATGTTGCACAGAATACAGGCTGAATATTTTGAACATAGCCTTTGTTCACATTTTGAAGTGTTAGTGGTATGGTAGACGCCATATGGAACCCTGCTACCCTTCTCATCTGCTATTCTTTCCTGTCCACATCCCCCCAACATAGAAGACACTTCAAGCATGACCTGTGAAGTTAAGCTGGGAGCTGCTGATGAGTCACTTTTTCTCAGCCTAACCTCTCATGCTTTATTTCTAGCCATTCTGAACTTTTCATAGCTCCCTGACTATGCCGAGGTGTTTCACATTTTCCAAGAATTTGTTCAAGCTATTCTTTGCACGTGGCACGCCCTCTTCCTGGCCCCTTTGTCTTGGAAAATACCAGTCCGTCAACAACAGGTGACACAGTCATTTCTGACTCTAGATGGAATTCACCACTTCTGCCTTCTCGCAACTGTATGGAGGCTACATCCTATGCCAGACGGTGTCATCCTACAGAGTAGAGACCACTAGTTTCATCTTTATAGTCTGTCACTTACATGGAGTAGGGACTCAGTCACTGACATGAAAGAGAAGTAACTGACTAGAAAGTGAGAGTGATATAAAAGCAGTCAAATTTGGTTGAGTGCTTATTACTTGTTAGACAGTATACCAAACACTTTACATCTATTATTTCATTTAGTACTTATATAAATTGCAAGAGATAAATCTTGATATTTTCCTTTTCCTGACTACCCCTTCCCATACTCATCATTCATCGTTCCATCATCATGCTTTATTTGCTTCATGTTATTTTCTGCTTTATTAAATTATTTATCTACTTATTATCTCCTCACTAGAAATTATGCTTGATGAGAACAAGGACCTTGTCAGTCTTTTTCACTGCTGTAATGCCAGCACTTATTACAGTTACTAACATAGTGGGGATGCTCAGGAAGTATATGTTCATTGAAGAATAAATGAATAACTGTTTCGTAGATAAAGAAACTGAGGCATGGAGAGATTAAATAGCTTTGCCAAAGTCACAAAACTCAAGAGTTGAAGGTTTGGTTGGGAATCTTGGTCTTGCTTCTAAGTGGATAATCCTTTCTTAGGAATTCTCTAAGTAGACGAATCTTAGTCCTTCTAGGAGGTCTGTTTTCTTGCTGGATTTAGTTTCTGCACTGAAGGTATCTTTTCTACCTTTCACCTCACCAGCTAAATGGGAGATCCTGTGGACCAGCTGCCAAATGTGTTCATAATTGCCAGGCATGTTCCAGAGAACTGGATGAATAAGAAATAGCTTCAGCATGTAAGGAGCTCACATGACCAGGACTGACATTTAGGTACCTGTCAGACTGTCTTCATCGCTGGTTCCCTGAAGGTAGACAGGGGAGAGCATCTGGACTTTATTCAGATTCCATCCTCTAGTGAGAGGGAGTGGAAATCTGCTCAAGCTTGAAAGGTATTTTCTGTGCAACCTAATTAAAAGAGTGAGATCTTAGTGCCTCTTGTCTCAGGACAGACAGGAGTGAAATTAACTCATAGACATGCTGTCCTACATCCAGGGGACTGCAACTAGGTGGTAAGTCTTTTGCATGACACTGTATGCTGGACCCTACAAGAAGGAGGGGAGAATCAGAGAGAAATGGCCACCTCATACAGCCAGGTTGTAACAGGAAAGTCACTGGCTGGCTAATATAATAAAAACTGAAAACTTAGCTCCACTTTTAAAACAATAGACTATTGGGATTCTCCATAGCAGGACGAAGTTTTCTAGTAATTGACACCCATATCAGAGTTTGAGTCTTCCAAGGCCTTGGAAAATCTTTTATCAATAGCAGAGATTGCTGCCTTCACTTATCATGGAGTCTCCTGCGCACAGGTAAAAACAAGAAACAGTCCTTGATTGAAGTTCCAACTCTGTCTGGCTGTAGGATTTGAGATAGCACTTTATTTCTCTACCCCTCATTTTCTTCATCTGTAAAATGAAGCGTTAGTATTATTACACAGGATTGTTAGGAAAACTGAATGTAAAAATTTTGGTGATTATTTCAACATGTAGCAAATAATAATAGCATCCATTTCATTACCAGGTACTAAGGAGTGCTTATAATGTAACATTATCCTCTTTTTACAGTGTGTAAACTTTAAAGAGACATCTCACTCAAGGGCATATTGCTAATGTGTGCTAGAATAGAATTTTGAGTCTTAGTTGTGTGCTTTTTCTGCTGTTGGTCACAACCACAGCAGTAACCCCACTCTCCTCCTTCTGAAGCCAGACCTCAGCTCACGTTTCATCAGAAAGAGAGGAGCAATGAAGTGAGCACCCGCTTCACCTCCACCTTGGCTTGAGTGACTTCATCCCATTCTTGCCCCTTTCCTTATGTAGACCATTAGGATGAGGGATAGATGGTTTTACACTTTGGACTCCAAACCTTTCTTAAGAAAACTCACAGTTGAAATGTGGGACATTGGGAATTTCCAAATGTGGAGATATTTTATAGGGAAGTCAGATGAGAACATTTCCTCATGGAGAAGAACTTCATCAGTTATCTAGGCTTCCTTGTTGGGGAAGGTTGGACATCAGTTTGCTTCTGCTGTTCTTCAGTGACAGTATTTCCTGTCCATCAGCCACACGTCCTTTATCAGGAAGGCTCGTTGTTTGTAAAACTAATATTGTTTATGAGGTAGTATTTCAGTCTTTCCCTTGTGTCCCCGTGGTTATTTGTACCTGGTCAACCCATAACAATTAGAAAAAAAATAATCTTGGTTCTGTAAGTGAACTGTCTATGAGATTCCTGGGCAGTATCTCCAAGACAGCAAGTGACCCAAAATTTGCCCAGGAAGGTTTTTAAGAACACTAATAATTTATGGCTTTGCTTTGATCATTTGTTCATTTGGTTTTACCAGTACCGACCACACTACCAGGTACTAGAGATGTAGCAGGGAACCAAGTAAAGACCCTTAATCCCTTGAAATAATTTTAGATAGTGATTGGTGGAGTGAAGATAATACAGAATAGAGTAGTGCCAGGGATATGGTGGCTATTCTGAACTCCTTGGTCAGGGACAGCCTCTGAGAAAGTGATGTTGGAGCTAAGAGCAAAATATTAAAAAGTCAGTCTTTGGAAGATGTGAGAAGAGCTTTGGAGACAGGAGCAAGCTTAGTTTATTTGAGGAACAGAAAGAAAGCCAGTGGCGCTGGAAGGTAATGTGAATCTAGGTCGGAGAGGCAGACAGGGCCATAGCACATAGGGATTTGTGGGCAGAAACTTAATTCTAAGGGTTATAGGAAGCCAGTGAAGAATTTAAGAGGAGTATCATAATGTGTTATGCATTTAAGAGATATCACTCTGTGTACAGTTTGAAATAGGGAAGAGTCAATTAAGAGAGCTATAAAGAGTAGCCAAGAGACAGCCACAATAGTTCAAACAGAGATGGCGTTGGAGGTGGAGAACAGGAATGGACAGATCCCCATCTCTAGGGCTTGCTGTTGGACTCGCTGGAATTGAAGCTGGTGCTTGTAAGGCTTTGGGCATAATACTTATCACACAGAAAACATTCAGTACGTGGGAACTGTTACAGTTTTATTAACAAGTAGCCTTTTTTCAGACCAAGAGAACAGGCTTGAGAAAAAAACCTTGACCCACTTGAGATGACAAACATGGTATAGTGTATGTGTGACCACAGTTTTGACTCATTTCTCTCTCCTCTCTCCTCACTTTTTCTCCTCTGTGCCTCTTCCCATAAACACTAGTCCTAGAGAAAATGGGGGTTGTAGGGTGGTGTATTGAGAGCCAGAAACTAACTTCCAGTGAATCTCACTCTGCCATCATTTCACTGATTGTTAGCCTCTCTTGTCCTTGATTTCTTTATATGATGTTACTAAATGACACCACAGTGTTTTGGACACATTTAGTAGGTATGAAAATGTCTTGGGCACCTATTAAATGTTAAGCTGTTCATATAAAGTGCCAGGTACTCTCTATACATAAATCTCATTTTATCCTCTCAGAATCTTTTCCAGATAGTTACTAAGTTATCCTCCTTTTTCCCATAGAAACAGAGAACTCAAAGTCCCATAGCTCATTAAGTGGTAGAATGTGGTTTGCACCCTGTCGTTTCTAACTCCCAAATCTGTATTCATAACCCTTAACCACATGAGAAGTGGCACTGGGTCTGTTAAGGTTGGGATGCTAGAGTTACCAACTTTCTACAGTTTTCATAACTTGTCTTGAGGTCATAATTGGACTCAGAGCTACTAAGATACACACATGCATGCACATACACACACACATATGGCACACATGCACATTCAACTGGCTATTCATATAGAGATTAAAGATTAGTGTCAAGAGTACATTTACTTACTGATCCTTTCTCCCTCTCCCTTTGTTAACTTGTGAAATACAGCTGCTGAGACAACAGGAAGTTTGAAGGCCAGCATTTTATTAAATCTTGTATTTAAGATTTCTGTGGAAAGAAATTGCTTGAAAGAGATTTGGTGGTCACTACTCTCATGCAGAGATAACATGAGGAAACTGGGCCCGGTGATTCCCTGAAGGCACAGGAAGCAAGGGGAAGGTACAGATAGATCCCCAGTACTCCTTTGGACTGTTTTCCATTTCTGACTCTCCAACCCCTGGCATTGCCAGTGCCCTAGTAGGAGGGTATAGGAAAGGTTCCTTTAACCCTCACCACAAAAGACCATGAGTGAAATGAAATGAAGGTTGGTAAGGGCAAGATGAGTAAAGGAAAAACTGAATGCACCCAGGACATTTTCCTCTTGAAGTTTAACAGGAAGCCACAAACACAGAAATACCCATATATGCACACACACATGTGAGTGCACATACCAAGTCAGCTTCCCACAGACACTTTAAAACTGCTCCATTTTTGGCAAGGGTATGGAGAACATAGACATTCTTACAACCATTTGGTAATGACTATAAATCAGGATAAGAAGCGTCCTGCAGAGCGTTTAAACAATACTGTGTTGAGTGCTTTTAAAAACATATGTCTAGGACTGGAGCAGGAAATACACAAGCTTAATTCTGGAGGATCTTGTGGTGCCATAAAGAAGGAAGTATACAAAAACAAAACCCACATTGATGAGGCTATAGCAAGGAAACACAAGAGCCAACAAGAGGAGCTCCCAAAGCCAAAGCTGAATTATTTAACCGACAAGTAATTTTAGATCACCATCCAAGGTAGAAATATATGTGAGTTCATACCGATGTAAATAATTGAATAAAGAAATGAAAAAAAAAACAGCTGTTCAAAACTATTTTAAATAATTTATGTGTATACTTCACCTTCAAGAAGGGAGGATGGCTCATAGTAACTTCCTTCCAAAGAATTCATTGCGGGAAGGGCGAGAAAGTGTAACTTTATCATAGAAAAGCCTGACAGTCACTGCCTCAGCTAAGTGATCAAGATCAGCGTCAGTAGTCCTAGGTTATCGTGAACTTGAGCCCCTGGTATCTGCTAATGATAATAGCATCTTACCTCTATGATTTTCTCTATAGTTTTCCTTCCAGTAGCCCATACCATGACTCAATCATGAAAAAAACATCTGACAAATCCAAATTGAAGGACTTTCTACAAAATACCTAATACCACCCCTCAAAATAGTCACAACCATCACATATAAGAAAGGTCTGAAAAACTGTTATAATCATGAGAAGCCTAAGGAGTGATAAAAATTAAGTATGATATCCTAGAATAGAAAAGGACATTAAAGAAAAACTAAGAAAATCTAAATAATTTCCTGTAGGTAGTAGAGGGAAGTAGATATGAGAACCCATCGTAGTATCTTTATAATTTCTCTTCTAAATCTAAAATTGTTCTAAAAATTGAAGTCTATTAAAAGATACAAGCATGCCTTTTGACCCAAGAGATTTCCTTCTGGAATTTTTATTTGGAAATATTAAGGATGATTCATCCAAAGCGATGTGTGTGAAGAGGTGTGGATAATAGTAGAAAAGTAAAAAGAATTTAAGTGCCCAGTTTTAGATATATTGGATCTGATGTAAGTAAATCATGAATCCTATTTTTGGAGAAATATATTTCTTGAGAAAGGAAGATACTCATGATAAATAGTTGAATGGACAAAGGAAGTTGTAAACAAACCTCTATAACTGGTCATGGTGGTGCAGGCCTGTATTCCCATCATTCTGGGAGGCTGAGGTATGAAGATCACAATTTCGAGCCCAGCCCGAGCAACTTGTAACCTGTGTCACAAAAATGAATAAGGGCTGGAACTGTAGCGCAGTGTGAAGGCCCTAGGTTCAATCCCCAGTGCTGCAAAATAAAGTTAAATCATATTAAAATATTACTGAAAACTAAACTTGTGAAGTATGAGCCAATTTTATACACGAGAGACAACTATTTTAATGCATATTTCAATGTGGTAACTGTATTATCCCTGAGATAAAACTATGGAATTTTTTTTAAACTATGGAATTTTTCTCTTTTTCTAGAAGCAATACCTATTTGCTACAGAAAATAAAAGGCAGCAAAAAGGAAAAAGATACTGCTTGAATTTAAAAAGAAAAAGAAGCTAGAAATGACTCTGTTCTAAATCTAGCAGCAGCAAAAGATTCAATCCTAAAGAAAAGAGCTCTGAGAGCAGATGGGACATTGACGGGCTAAGGTGCCTGCCTGTTACTTCTTCTGTTCAAGAGCCTCCCTACAGCAGGACACTGCATCACCTTCATCTCCCAGAGCAGCAGGCCACCACCCCACACTGCTCTGCTGAGGTGAGAAGAGTAGCCACCTGCAAAATGATAAATAGGCTGCAAGGTTTGTGGAGATCAAACTTGGCACTGTGATTAGAGGCCACACTAAAGACGAGGCCCCTAAATCAGTCTGTAGAGGCAGAGTCAGCCGTGAGGACTGAGAGACAAACTCAGAACTATTTTTTCTTTTTCTCGTTCTGTAGTAATCCCAGCCTTACCTGGCTTTTTTTTTTTTTTGTCTTAAAAAGACCACTTGCATCTATCATCTATCTCACTAAAAACCCTTAATGGTGGGTTTTTCAGGTAAAATCATTTTGATGGTTTTTTTTAAGAGAATACAACAAAACAAAACAACAAAACAAAGCAAAAGAAAACAGAATAGAGTCAAACATAATATAGCATTTCAAAACGGAACACTGCAAGCTATACAGGTTGTCAAAACATAACAACAGGAGATTAACAACTGTTACCCTAGTGTCTCTTGCTTTCTTCAAAATGGTTGTTCATACATTTACAGACAGTAAACTCAAACAAAACAAAGTAATATAAAACCAGATAAAAGAGCATGACACGCCTTCAAGTTGGACAACAAGAAACCAGCAATGGCTACCGTAGTGTCTCATTTTTCAAAAGAGCTGTTCCTATCTTCTCCCATATTGCCTTCAAATAGTAGGAAAGAGACTTAAACCAATCAAATCAAAGAATAAAAGCACCATTGGACTTCAGAACCTTTTCTCCATATTTAGTGTTTCTGTTTTAATATTTAGATCTTTGATCCATTTTGACTTTAGTGTATGGTGATAGGCTTGGGTCTAGTTTTAGTTTTCGGCATATGGAAAGCCAGTTTTTCCAGCACCATTTATTAAAGAGGCTATCTTTCTGCCAGTGAACATGTTTGGCCCCTTTGTCAAAGATAAGGTGGCTGAGTGTGTTTGTACTTGGGGTTGTATCTTCTAATCTATTCCATTGATCCTCAGGTCTGTTTTGATTCCAGTACCATGCTGATTTGATTACAGTAGCTTTGTAGTATAATTTCAAGTCTGGGATTGTGATGCCTCCTGTCCTGTCCTTGCTGCCCAGAAGTGCCTTTGCTATTCTAGGTCT
>RJWT010004572.1:0-32978 GCA_004365215.1 Cuniculus paca
TTTTCTTCCTTCCTCTTTTTCTTCTTCTTCTTCACCCTCCTCTTCCATGCATCTTGTTTTTTTGAAAAAAAGCAACACAAGATTTTAAAGGAATTTAAGTCAATAGCAGAGCCTTTTATTGCAGACATGGGGTAAATACTTGAAATACATCTCTGATATGGAGAAACACTAGAAATAAATAAGATAATATAAAAAGGCTTACAAAGAGCCTACTCTGACTCCTTCAGGCATGAAAAGGAAAGCAGGAATAGATACAAAATTCTCATAAAAGGTTATGTAGAAGGAAGATCTCTAGGTCCTTTAAAAACTGAAGAATTTATAAAAGAATAAATATTAAAATTTCTATTTAAGTTATTTTTAGTTGTAACAGAAAAATGTGACTCGATTTGCTTAAATAAAGAAAAGCAATATCATAGACAAAAAGAAGTTCCAATGTAAACCAACTGTCAAAGAAAAGTTGGAGTAAAACAAATAGAGAAAAATCTTTTAACATGTGTTATGTACATGTACCAACTCCAGACAAGGAATGTAAACATTTGGTCCAGCAAACATGCAGTAATAAAAAAAAAAGACTTGTAACAGAGGAGAGAAATTGAAGTCAACTCTGCTGAAGCAAGAAGTTGAAGGCTTTTTAAACTCTTAGTTGAACTCATGGAAAAGTATTGGGGGATACTGGGGGATGTTGGTCTGTGTAATTAGGTAATCTGAGTTTGCCAAGTTTCGCCCATTACTTAGGTTCGTGAATGCACAACCCAGGAGGCTAAGGAAAGAAGATTGCAAGTGTGAGATCAGTCTGTGCAACTTAGAAAGACTTTGTCTCAAAATAAAAACAATGAAAAGAGATAGGGAGATAGCTCAGGGGTAGAGTGCCCTGAGTTTAATCTCCAGTACCACCCCTAAAAAGGATAAGGTTAAGTTCCTTTAGACATTCCTTTAGCCAAGAGAAAGGGAACAGGGGAATGGAAAGGAAAATTGAAAGGACATAAGGGAGGGAAAGAGGATGGATATTTTAAAATGTGTTATTTGCATAAATGGCAATGGCATAGTGAACTTAGTATTTTGTAAAAATAATATGCCATATATATATATATATATATATATATATATATATATATATATAAAAGTTAGGTCTCTAGCCTTCCACAGAGACAGGGAGCTAAGGGACTTGTCCCTGGCAATTACATTTTGAAGGAATGGTTCCCAGGTCTGGAGAAAGACAGTCATGAGTTATAAAACTGATGTGGACTACATTTACATCCCAAAAAGTCATGCAAAGAATGTACATTTGCAAGATTTCAAAAATAAATGGTCTTCTTAAAAGGGAGTTTGAGACTTATGGTCAGGAAAGTCATGCCTAAAATTTAGTCAAGTTGAGAGGAAAATTAAGGCTGTCATTGTCGACAGTCCCGAGGCTAATGTAATCACAATATAAATGATAATCTCTATATTTACTCATGTTCACTTGAGAAAATAAGGGGGTGCTTTACAGTTCACAGCTAAAAGTAAAAAGTAACGCCCTCAGGTACAGTTGGATTTAGGTGCTTAAGGTTTATTCTCAACCTGTTTGGTTCATCTTTTTTATTCACTTCATTTTCTCTGTTGTTTCTTGTTTTGGTTTTTAAAACAGGGTCTTACTGTATAGTCCAGGCTAGTCTCAAACTTGTGATCCTCCTGCCTCAGCCTCCCAAGTCCTGAGAGTATAGTTGTATACTCCCTTATTGGGCTCCCTTCATTTTCTAGTTTATTGTCAGGAAGCTTTTATGTTCATTGCATCCAAATATTCATTATCAGTTCATCCTTACATCCTTCTGGAGTTGTTTCTTATTCTCAATAGTATTTAAAAAATTCCTCATGTGTTTTTTACTATTTAGCTTGGATTATATGTCCATCTCTTAGATCAGAGGAATAGAATACATTCATTTCCTCAGGTTGGACATTGTATATTTAACCAGAGAGTGAGTTCTTCCCCAGTTAGAGTGGTGGTTCTAAAGAGAAAAACCATTGTGCTTTTCCAGAGAAAGGTGAAATGCATGACAGAAGGTCTAAGACAAAGGATGACTGTGTCAGGGTTTTTAAAATTCCTCTTCTGACTTCTGGAGAGGGAATGAGTAGGATGGAGCTAGGTTGAAGACAGGAAGAAAAATGCAGTGCCCAGGACCATACAGTCAGTCTGGTTCTGTCGTTATTGATGAATGAAGTTACTGAAAGACAAATGACTAGTGTTGTGTCATCTAATGTGTGCTACAAGTGTTTCTATATTAGGAATTTTCCATCAAGCTAACTTGGTGGCTAGCACAAAGCTTCTCCTCTTATCTTTGTTGAGATTCCATACTCCTCAAGCCTCTCTATTCTGGAATATTTGGTTCCCACGTGGACCTTTCTGAAAGAGAGAGACTGTGATCTGTCCTTTTGTGTTTCTTTGGAGAGACTCCTACCTGCTCTTGCCACCAGTTTAGCTGCTTGCCTTTAGTCTTGAGAGGATCTGGAGTTAGGGCTCTCCATCTGGATTGAGCATTCTCTCTTCACTGCCCTTTGATTTTTTTCAGGTTTCACCTTCTCTTTGGATTTTCATTCTGCTTTCCTCTGGACTGAGGACTTCTTATGAGATGGACTATTCAGTTCTAATTCTGTTTGCTCTAAGACCTCAATCCTCAGTGTTCATCTTGGCCCTTTGCACTGCAATTCAGGCAAATCTCTCCTACACTGTAGAGTATTACTTCTCAGTGGCCACAAATCATTATCTTCTGAGAATTGAGAGAAGCTAGGGTATAATGAGGAGTTGAAATCAATATTCTAATTTATGTAATACCTTTCATTAAAGTGGGTTGTTGTCACTGCTCTGGACTTGCTGATAGAGAGAAGCATTTTGATAAAGGCTGTGTGGCTATGGAGTTGGACCTCCTTGAGTTCCAGCACAGAGTTTTGCAAAACTACTTGACCGTGGGAAAATTACTGAGCCTCTCTGTGCTTCAGTTCCCTCTTCTAACAGCAAATGTTGAAGGCTATTTCTGTATATTGTGAAGATTGATGAGACAGTTTGTTGCATAACCAGCAGATTCAGCAGATTTTGATAGCATGGTAGTATGCTGAAGTATAAGAAGAGACTGCAAGAAGTTTAGTATTCTGAAGTACAGTGGTAGAACCAAGATAATTTTATCATGTAGGACTCTGTTTGAATAAGTTTCTTCTCTTTCAAGACTTCCCAGGCAATGAATCTTGGCATATCATTTTTCTATGAATTGTTGAAAGATATTCCAAGTTATCAACTCTCTTTTACCTCTAGGAACCTGAGTAGATCTTAGGGTGGCTAAAGTTCCCTGTTGTTATTCAAAAACAGCCTTATCCATCTGCTTTACTGTGCCATGCAAAATATTTTTATTTAGTGCATGTGCCATACAGTGAAATTCTTTGCAAAGGTAACTCTGCCTTATTTCTCTTTAGATATCAAAATCCTCTATTTACTTTACACTCAATTAATTGTGAAAAATATAAGCTAAAACCAGAAGGTGAGTTGGTGAAGATTGAGCTAATTCTTGAAGAACTAGGAATATTTACCATACCAGGAAGCAGAAGAAAAGATTGGAAGTAGAACATTTTAACTGCAGTTGGGGAACAGATAGATTGATTGGCTGCAGCTGTCAGCATACTCAACACTGGTTGATGAAGTGATCTGACTGCGTCCATTTTCCTTCACATGAACTCCAACATAAGTTAGCCCTCTTCCACCTTTTAGCCACACCGAGCTTGCACGTGGAGAGGGTTGGATAATTTCAGCAAACTTATAAATACCCAGCCTGGCTTATGTCATCTTTGCTACAGCTCATTGGCCAGAGCTTATTTGTATTACCTCATCATAATGGCCAAGGGAGTTTGAAAAATTCATAATTCCTCTTTAACTAGAAATAGAAAATGTGTTGAACACATAACATTGTTCTGCCATAACGATTTCCAGCACAGCTGCGTGGGAATCCTGAGTATTAGCCAATTTGATTGAGAAACAAGGTATCGTGAGTCAATGAACTGGGGAGTGTCACTGTCAGGGTCGTAAATCAGTACAGTACAATAGATCCATCTCCAGTAAAGAGTATGAAAGATAGGAATTCATATTTCAGCTTATCGGTTTGTCAAGTAGTGGTGGACACACCAGAGAGTCGTGATTGGTTCCCGCTTCCTGTTCCTGCTGCTGTTCAGTTATTGTAACTCTCTGAGCCCCATCATGTTTATGTACTCAGTGAAGGCAGAAGGTGGTGTCATAAAAAAATTTGGAAGCCAGTGTTCCTGATGCTTCTTTAAAGAATGTCAGGTGTTCTGGACAGTTATGGTAAGTCTCTTTTTAAAAATCAAAGGAAAGAAGGCTAAAGAGTAGTTTTTGTCTTAATTTTACAGGGGCAAACTACTTGTCAGGTTAAAGAATAACACTTTCATTTGTAGATTGTGCAGATAAAATGGAACCTTTTGAGCAGGACTGTCATTTTGTGTACCAAAACTATGGCTTATGTAGCTGTATCAGGCTCTTCTTGATGCCTCTGCAAGCTAGGTTAAGATGTCCCTACTTTGTGCCTACTTATCTCTGTGCTTCTGTTTATAACTGCCTTGACAACATTTTCATTCTAACATGTTTTGTGTTCTCCTCATCCCTCTAATGAGATGATCCTGGAGGAGAACCAGCCTGATTTGTTTTCTTACCTCAGCACTCTACATATTGCCTGATAGAAGAGATAGCAGCACATTATGAAGCATGAGTTCTCAAAAATTATTTACAAATTCATTTCTTCCATCTGCCTCCTCAAATCAATTTGGCTAATTGGTCCTCCACCCCTTCTGTGAAATGATTATTTTCGAATCCATGCCCTAAAAGAAGCAAGGTAACCTCTGAATCATCAAAACAATTCAATTATACTCAACCCATATTTGAATGATTGATATATTAGTTGTATAAAGTTATTTGGAATGCTGTTCCTCTGCATACGAGGATATTTTATTAAATAGGACATACTAGTTTTTAACTATCATGATCTCTATGTTGATTTAAGTAATCTGCTTGAGTAGGTGAGAGTGCTATAGAAATTAGATACATTTTAATATTTTATGACTATTTAGTAGACATTTACAAACAAAAATGGAATAGGGAGACTCACTACATATACTTTTTTCCTGGGGCATGCTAAGTCTTTCAGGATTTCATTGATATATTGGAAGGATCTAACATCATCGAACATCTGCAATACCATAGGAAGCATGTTAGGCATTTGACATGTATTTCCCCTTTTAAATCTGCAAATATCCTGCAGAGTTGGCATAAGTGTCGCCATCTTACAGGTGATGAAAGGAACATTCAGAGAAATTAGATCTGTTGCATTTGTAAACTAACATGTCTTTGGTGAAAGCAGATCTGAGCCTTCAGTATGGTTAAGACAATACCTTTTGTATCTGAAATGAACTAATTCGTAATTCAATGGCCATTATTCTACTCTCCCTCCTTCCTTCCCTTCTGGTTCTTCTGTAATATTCTAATTAACTGGCATTGCCTGTGTGTCTGTCTCTTGAGGATTTGCCTCACCTTAGATGGCCTGAATGCAAAGTACCTCTAAGCATGGAAAGATCAACTTGTAAATGTTTCTATGGTAACCACTGACTCCTAAGGACTGCTTAACTTCTCTTTTGGCACTGTATGAAAGCCAGAAAAATACATGTTTTCAAAGTTTTATTTTACAGAAAATTCTGTTCACCAATGATCTGATGCTACTATTTTAAAAAGTGTAATCCCTATTTAACCTCTGCTGTTTGCTGTCAGTCTAAATGGAGCAGCTTCCGTCTATTTTCTTCCTGCAACACTAAGCTCCTCTGTCAGTAGATGTTTGTTTCACTTTGTTTTCTCTGGAAGGGGCCTTACTGGCATGGTTTTTGTATTCAGCTGAGAAAAATAATACTCAATTATGTCTTTTAAATAAAATTGTATTGCAATACTTGATATATCTTTGCCCAATCAGACTATTTTGTGTATTGTTAATGCTGCATAATGAAATTGAGTATAGTTTTGTTTTCAGAATTAAAAAAAAAGGAAGTAGAAAATTGCTTTAAGTGCCCTTTTCTTACATTTTACTTGACAAATAATCTAGTGCTTATCTAGTGAGGGGTGCATGGAGTAGTTTCATTTCATGTGGTAGGTTTCTTTAAAAAAATTGAAAAACTTTTGTAAAATTCTGGTTTTTATAATGATTTAAAACACAATGATCATATTTTCTAAATAAAATAGGGAGGAAAAATTGACATAGTGTGAGAGAATGGGAAAAATGCTCATATTATGGGCAAAAGAGTTGTCCAGGAAAATATAGAGTAATTTTCTCTTTGGAGAAAAAAACAAGGAATATTTGTAAGCTCTGAAGCAACTCTGTAGAAGAATTATTAAGAAACACAGGCAAGTGATTTGCAGGCAAACACACGCCCATTGCACATCTCTTATGGTCTCAGCACAGTACTGTAGACTGTGGGGTATTTAGAGAGGAAGATAAAGTGGAGAAGTTGTCTTCAGGAAACTTACGGTCTCTTTGAGGATGCAGGATGAGCTCACCTAAAGCAATCAGAGAATAATGGCTCCCAAAGGGAAGCAATTAAAGTGCTGTTCTGGTGTGCTCCTAGGGATGCTTCTGCTGTGGTTGGTGGTGTGATTTCTGTTTCTACAATTGCATTTCTTTTATCTAGTGTCAGAAATCTTGATCTATATGTCTTACATATTCTCAGTCACTTGGGGATTTTCTCTATCATCTCACATATTTTCTTCATCTTCTTTCTCCCTAACTGGTGTAAGAAACAGGGACCTTTTGTAGGATTTCATGCTGAGTCTAGAGGAAGGAAATGGATTTGTGTTGGCTTTGGCCTGGAACTGGCATCTGCTATGGTACACTGTTATTTTGTTGTGGTTCTTGGCTATCAAGTTTTCTCCCACTACCCCATCCTCAAGCTTTCTTTGTTGAGATAGCCAAAATATGATCGGCTTTCGGTCACATGCTATATGGTACTTCAATGCTTCCATGGACAATTTTCAGAGTGAGTTCTTCCCTCTCTGTGTCTGTTTGTCTGTCTGCCCCATCCATCTCTCCCTCTCTCTTTTTATCTGTTCAAGTAATAAGGTCTATGTTTATACTAGGAAAATTGGGCAAAAATTTAAAATAGCTATTTTCAGGTACTTAATGATAGGCAGCATAAAGTGTAATCCATCAAAGGAAAACATGTGAAATGAGCTCCACTGTACTCCTACTTTCTGCTAGAGGGAATGTTCAGTACAAATGTATACAGAAAATAACTTGAAAACAATGTTTAAAAGGAACAAACTGTTAAGCAAGTAAACTGCTTGCTATAACAAAGTCCAAAACTCTCAAAACTCACCACAATTTAGCAATCAACCGTGTAAAATTCACTATGTCTTGCATTCAACAAAAATTGCCAGACATATGAAGGAGCAAAAGAAGTCATCCATAGCCAGGAAAAGACTAAGACAGTAGAAACAGGTCCATAAATAACAGAGATGAAACAATCAGGAAATAAGAATCTTAAAAGACTGTTTATAAATATGCTTGTGACTTTAAAGAAACAGGAGCCAAAAGAGGACACATGGGAGAAATGTTTCCAGAACAAAAGGAGCCACTAGAGATGAAAAAAATCTATGAAATAAAAATTTCATTGAATACTCTTAAAAGAAATCAAACATTTCAGAAGAAAAGATGAATTAACTTCAAGCATATTAATAAAAACTATAAAGAACAAAGACAAAACACTAAATAAAATATAAAGTTCATGACCTGAAAAAATAAATCAAGCTAACATCATTTTCTGTAACTGAAGTCCTAGAATGCAAATTTTTCTAGGACTCTAAAAATATTTCAAAAATGAATTGTACTTTAAAATAATAAAAATAAGATATTCCATGGTAATATCAATCCTATGAAAGTTGGGGTGGCAATATTAATATCATATACAGTAGACTTCTAGGCACTGTTGCCAGAGATGAAAAATATAATAATAAAAATATGGTTTCACTATAATGACATAATCAAATTAAATTTGTATGAACCACATAACAAAAAGTTAGAATACATGAAAAGGAAATTTGCAAAACTGAAAGAAGAAAGAAAAATTCATATACATAGTTGGAAATTTCAACACTCCTTTCTTGATAATTGGTATTACAGTAAGAAAGAAAATAATAGGGCTGTAAAAAAATTATCGACCAACTTTACCTAATTGATATTTATAGAACTGTTTACCCAAAAGCTCAAGAATGCACATTCTTTTGTTTACCAGGGTAGACCATTTTTTAAACAAAGCAAATCTCAATAGACTTGAAAAGATTGAAATCACGCAGAGTATATTTCCTGTCACACAGAGGAATTCACTTAGAAATCAGCAACAAAAAATATGTGGAGAATCACCACATATTTGGAAATGAAACAATTTACAGAAGGTGATTAAAGTATTTGGCGAACATTTGGGGAAGGGAGGGGAGGGAAAAAGTATGAAAAAAGGAATTAAGACTCCATGCAAGGAATGTAAATATTATGTATTGCAAAAAATTGAAGATCAAGAGATGGATGCAGAGGGGAGGAATGGAAGTGAAAAGGGATGAAACAAGGAATTAAAATATAGTAGGTACATGTGCCAATACCCTACAAGGAATTTAAACCTTACGCACTACAAACATGTACTCATGTACTAATGAAAAACTTAAAAACATTTCTAAATTTATTACAATAAAAGAAACATTACTATTAATCCCCTCAAAATATTCTCCCCTTCTTTACACATGCTTATTCTTCTTTATACCTTCTGAAGCAGTGTCCGCAGGTCCTTTATTCAGTGTCTTCATGAGGTTTGTTCAAAAATATGGTGAATGTTGCTGCCAGGTGCCATTCAACAAAAATGTAATCCCATAAAATCATTACAGTGTATCTTCATCTACATTATTCATTGCATCTGGCACCACGGGATTTCTAGTTTTACCTCAAAGTCAAAATAACTACAAAATGTAAATGTTTTGAATTGATTCAGGACATTGAGGCAGCTGCAACAGTGCAGCTCAAGACACTCATGAAAGAGGATGTTTTGGTTACTTTTCTCTGTTGCTGGGACAAACACCTGACACCCAAAGTGAAGCAAGGAAAGGTTTACTTAGCTTACAGTTTTGGGGAATTTCAGTCCACAGTCAGCTGGCTCCAAGGCAGGGTGGCACAGCACTGGGGCAACACTTCAAGGCAGCAGCCAGAGCAAAAGAGGGGAAGCAAGCCTCTTCTCTACCCTCAAATTGTACACAGGCCACCTCCTCTTCCCAAGGTGGGTGTAGCACTCACAATATGTCCTTGTCCTCTTTTGCACAGGATGGGATATTTACAAAGTCAGAACCCTGGCTCCCTGCTGAATCAGTTAAACTTCTAAACTGCTCAAGTTGACGCAAAGTATCAACCATAAGAGAGGACTTCTAGAACTGCTTCAGAATGTAGCCAGAACAATAAATGTGTTCAAAGAGAAAGGAAGTATTCTGAGGGGATTTAATAGCAATTGGTCTTTTACTGCACATTTTAAAAAAAAAATTTGAGCATTTACCTTAGTTTTTGATCATATCACAGATGTTCTTAAGTACTGGATGAATCAAAAAAGAAATTTCAAGAGAAATTAAAAATATTTTAACTTACATAAAAAACATGAAATTGTGGGATGCAGTATCTTAGTTTGTTTGGGCTCTCCTGGCAAAATTCCATGGATTGTGCTATAAGATTAACAAGAGATTTATTTATCTTTATTTATCTTCTGGAAGCTAAGAAGCTCAAACTCAAACCAAGGTGCCTGTTGATTTGTTTCCTGGTGATGCCTTTCTTCCTGTCCTGCATGTATGACAGAGTTGAAGGGGAGGAAGGGAGGGAAGAGAAGAAAAGAGGGCTGGATGGAGGGAGAGAGAATATTTCCTCTTTTATAAGGCCAGTAATTTCATTATAAGGTCTCCACCCTCAAGACCCAATCTAACTCTATCTCCCAAACTCCATCATTTGTGAATTAGGACTTCAATATAGCAATCTGTTGAGATTGGGGCAGATACAAAAATATTCCATCCTTGACACACAGCTAAAACACTGCTTAGTTCTTGAGCAAACACAAAACCAAAAAACCAGTTGTCCAGGACTGTTTTATCAGCCCATATTCAAGTTGAATGTATATAAAATAGTAACTCCCCATTCCTCCTCCTCTCCCTACCCCTGTTCCTGATAAACATTGTTCTACACTCTATTTCTAGGATTTTGATGATTCTAGGAACCTCATACAAATGGAATCATATATTTGTGCTAGTATATCTGGCTTATTTTATTTACTGTAATGTTTTCAAAGTTCATTCATATTACAGCTGAGTTTCATTCCCTTTTAAGGTTGAATAGTATCAATTTCATTACCTAATAAATTTTGTTTATCCATTTATGTGCTGATGGATATTTGGGGTGTGTCTAATTTTTGGTTAATATGAATAATGATTCTATAAATATTGATGTACAAACATCAGTTAGAGTTCCTGATTTAAATTATATATATATATATATATATATATATATATATATATATATTCTGAAGAAGTTCTGTACTATTTTACATAGCAGTTGCACCATTTTACATTCCCATCAGCAGTGCACAAGGATACCAATATCTCCACAACCTTATCAACATTTATCACCTGTTCTTCTGATAATAACTGTCTGAATAGGTATGAAGTGTTATCTCATTGTGGTAACAATTTGTATTTCTTTAATGGTTAGTAATATTAAACATATTTTCATGTGTTCTGTGGCCTTTTGTGTATCTTCCTTGTAAAAAATGTCTTTTATTTTTGAATTTTTAAGTGCTCATGTTAGAAAAGTTTGTAACCAGTGACCTTATATAACCCTAAAAAGATAGAAAAAGAGTAAGTAAAGTAAAAATAAGAATAAGTAAAGAAGTAATAAATGATTAAATCAATGAAATAAAATCAGAAATATAGAGAAAATGGGTTAAAACATTAATTGATTGATAAGACTTAGTGATCCCTAGCTCCTGAATATTTCTTTACTTTATCACCCTTCCAATATTTAGCTCTTACACACCATATTACAGTGCTGTGTGTAGTGTGATATTGCTTGTATGTTGTTCAAAATTGAAATGACCATGTTTTTGCCTTGGCACCTCAATATCTGTCATAACACCCCATTAGTAATATGTACTCAATAATCACTTAGTCAGTTAACTCACACTTTCTCCTCACAAAATCAAAATGGTAAGATAGTGAAAACAAGACAGAAACAGAAACAACATAGAATCATGCAAAGAAGTACAGCGGAAAGGTTACAACGTTTAGAATCACGTTACTCCCCTCTCAATCATGTTACCTGACAGAAATCTTTGTGGTTTTGTAATCCTCATCAGTAAAATGCATATAGTACAAGTAAGAAATTAATTTGTGGCTTGTGATTCCTATTCAACAAAGACAAGGTCACTAAAAATGGTATTCATTCTTCTCCTTTATTATCTTCCTTCAATTTAGGTTATGCTACCCTAAGTTACCAGACGGAAGATCCTTGATGTTAGGTACAATGACTTCATCTTTTTTTCCTTGAGCCCAGAAAATTCTTGGAATAAAGAAGGGCATATTAAATCACTGTCAAGCAGTGGTGTGCGAGAGTAGGAAAGATATGAGAACCTAGAGAAAAAGAAAAATTGCTAAATTTATTTCTGAAAAAGCCAATGCAAGATCTATTGCCCAATTTCCCTGGTTCTTCTATGTAACACTTGTCTCTTGAAATGCCAAGGATTAGATTAAATATTTGGTTCTTTGAAACCTTTTTCCAAGAAGTCCTTGATACCAGACTCCAAATTGTTTGCAGATTATCTGGCAAATCTCTGCACTTTTCTGTAAACATTTGAGATACTTTCTCTCTCGTATACACTTTTCATATAGTGCTTTCTTCATCAACTGAGGCCTGTGGAATTTGTTCACGCTTTCAAAGCAAAATATAACGAACAGAAAAAAAGAAAACTGTAAACTTCACTGTGAACTAGCATAAGGTAGAAAACTATGAATCTGGAAGTTTCTCATAGTTCCCAGTCAAGTTGTAAAACTTCATCTATTACAGCAGACTTCTCTGCCTTCTCTGTTTTTCAGACTACACCCATCGTTTCAGGCTCTAATCTAATCACTCCTCAATAAATGATCAGATGATTATCCACTGCCTGCTGTTTTATCTGAATGTGGTGCCACAAAATAGGGCACCTATTTAAAAAGTTTTGTGAAAATAGTTATATCTCTACTATACTATATTTCTACGTGCTTTCACATTCATCTCATTTGGTGTTTGAATTTATTTGGAGAGCTATGTATTGGTGCTACTGCAGCAGTTTCACAGATCAGCTACAGGCAACTTCCGAGAACTTATCAGGTTATGTCCGTAGGAGATAAGTTTTATGATTGCAAACCCACTAGTAATATAACCCCTAGGTTACATTATGGAGCTGGGCCATATTGTTTCTGCATATTTGCTTTGTCTCTACATCTCCAGTTCATGCCCACATATCTTCCCAACAGAGTCTAGGGCAGTGCTAAGCACCAAGCAACATGATGGCTCAGACAGATGTAAACAGCTGTAAAACTCCTGGCTTTACCAGAATATCATATATCTGCTCTTTTGTCATGTTAACATCTCTTTGCTTCTGATTTCAAATTGCTTTTCAGGTACTTGTTTGCAAAAAAACCTAGAATAGTAGAACAGAGAAAATAAACTGTGAGGAACCTTGAGATCGTATAAACTACCACTGTCTTTCTTGTCTAGTACAGCACTGATTTGTCTTAAAAACAGACCCACCAGCTTCACTGAGGAGCCAATTCCATGCATTTCTTTCTTCTTCGTCATCACAAGAAGAGCTGAGCATATGAAACAGGACTAGACACACATCCAAAGCCCTGGTCAATGTTACTGGTCTGGCAATAGGAATATGGCCCAAGAAAAGCCGGTTGGAGATTGGTCTGTGATTCTTGTAGTGACAGCTGTTGGGAAAGATACTTTTCCATTGGTGGGTGGGATGCAAGTCTTGTATTATGAATTTCTGTCATACCAATTACCTGCAAAATCTACCAGAGAGAAATGGAGCACCAACTATGTCATCTGAATCCTTGCACCCTTGCATAGAACACTAAATCTCATCTTCCCTGTTAATAGCTATCTTTAATTTTAAGCTACTTAAATTGTTTTTATTTACTTGAAAGAGAGTAGTATATTTGTCACTCTTCTGAAAGTCACAATTCTAGTTAATGATAGGGCTAAAAAGAAATAACTCAGATGACTTTAATTTAGTTTTATGGCTTATATCTATATATACACGCAAAGCTTCATGCACTTGGGGATTTTTGCGAGGTGACTGGGCCATGGGTGGGTGTCACCATGGATCATGGGTGTGTGATACTGGATTGGTCCACTGATGAGTTTACAACTGGGTGGGGTGTGGGGAAGTAAAGCCTGGTGGGACGAGATGGGTCACCGTGGGCATAACCTGAATATATATGTACCTCTTTTTCCATTAACAGTGTGTTCTGCTTCCTGTCTGCCACATCATGAATTGTTTAACATCTTCCATACCACCCTGCCTTGGAATCAGATGACTATGGACTGAAACCTCTATAAACTATCAGCCAAAATAAGCATTTCCTCCCTTAATTTGTCAGTTATTTTGTCCTAGGTGTCAGGTATTTTGTTCCAACAATCAAAAAGTAATTAAAATAGTTACAAGATTTTTTTCTACTCTATCAGATTTGAGTCCATGACATTTTAGTCTTCTGTGTCTACATCTATAATCTTCTATATTACTGTGTCTAAATAAAGGAGTGCACAAATGTATATTCATGCTTTTGAAATGCAATCAATTATATATATAAGACTAAGCTTGTTCTTGTTTTAAGTTTCTAGACTACATTAATATCAGCCACTTATCAGCTGTGGCATAGTGAATATGTGACAGTTTTGTGGTACATAGTTAGAACAACTGTTAGAACTATACAGTGATTCTTACGTGCCAAACACTTCATGTATTCTAAATCTACTCAGTAATAAAAATTACTGATTTTTAGAGTAAAGAATAGGAGAGTCAGAGAAATTATATATAAATTGTGCAATGTCACACAGAGATTTAGAGATAAAATTGCTATTCAAATTCAGTCTTATGTGATCCTAGTGTTGTGTACCAGAGACCTTCAAAGTTCTCTGCTTTTATCCAAATTTTTATTTCACCAATGAGAAATCTAGAGCACAGAAAATTTTATCCTTTGTTCAAGATCACTCAATCACTAAGTGACAGATATGGGACTTATTTACCCAGTACTAAGCCCTGGACAGTATTGTGAAATTAATCACTCACAAGTACTATTTGGCTTTTTTTTTTTTTTTGGTACCGGGGATCAAACTCACATCCTCGCGCTTGCCAGGCAGGCGCTTAAGCCCCTCATCTAAATCCCAGGCTGGCTTTATTTTTCTTTTTTAACCAAAATACTGACAACACAATTACTTACTTCCCACAATGGTTCGGCTGGCATTTGTAGTTATGGCGTCTGTGCTCCTCAAATTTTGAATGCTAGGGCTTTGAAGATGTCCTTTAACCACATACATGTCCCATTCTCTGGTGGAGGAGGCCAGGTGTATTTTCAATATGAATCTAGGCCAAGCATAAGTTCAGGTAGCCACCAACGATCACAAGGAAGAAAGGCTCCAGAAGGCAAGTATGAAACCACATCAAGGGGCCAGGGATTTAGCTCAGTGGCTTAAGTGCCTGCCTGGCAAGTGCGAGGTTGTGAGTTTGATCCCTGGTGCCACAAAAAAAAAAAAAAAAATTCAAGAGAAGTCTTCTGGTCATGACTAGAGAAGCCACAACTGTTGTTCTGTCCCACAGATAAATAGGGAGCTAAATATAAGGTGAAAGCTAAGGATGAGGATCTAAGTAGCACAGAAGTATGATATATGCCAAGGAACAAAAGCCAAAAGTTGAGAGTTAGGACTTCCATGTTAAATTGCATTGAGTTGCTCACATTGTTGATTTTCACTTCATTATGGTTTGATCAATACAGCTGGAATTATAGGAAAATACTGGTATGGAAAATTTTTGGGAGGATTTAGAAATCCTGCTTTGAAACATAAATGGTGTAGAAGCTGCCTAACTGTGGGAGGAGAGCAGCGGATGTTTTTGTGAGTTGGATCCACTGCAAACTGCTATTTCCCCAATTTGCATAAGTTCCACATTGAAGTACTTACAGATTAAAAGCATTTCCTGAAAGCTCTTGGAACACTTCACAGTTTTCATTCTTTAATTCTGATATGTCGGTATACTTAAAAATATTGTGGAAAACTAGTCACCACACACAAATGAAGAAAGCCTGAGAAAGACAGACATTTTCCATGTAGATTTTAAGATGACTTGTATACTATAACTTGGAGCATTTAGACATGTCAGTTTCTCAGTTGTGATAAAGCACATGGCTATTTTACACTACAAAGGAGAAAAAAAATTCAGGTAGGAAACTTGTTGCATTTGGGAAGAGAATCTGGCTTTCACTATGACAGCTAAAACCTTACTACCCACTTTTTAGTTGCAGCTGATGAATTTGCCAGCTTCCCAGAGAGACAACATCTCTCTCATCAGTTCAGTAATTTTTTACCTCTCATTTTGTCCCTAAGAAAATCCAGACTCATGTTTTAGATTTCCCTTGGTTTTCTTTATTCAAATAAAGTGCAACTGTTTTTGAACCTGACTAAAGTATACACTTAGCTGTAAATTATACACTGTTTATTTTTCTCATTTTGTTTAAAGTAATATCATAAGTTCATTTTAGAAAATCTGAAATATATAATAAACATACTCAAAAATCCAGGTGCTACTTCACCACTCTATTAGAACTACTCTCCCTACTTTAAAGTCTGTCTTGTCAGGAATTTTGGTACCTAATGATATGTTATAATAAAGATTTGTGTTTTGTGGACTACATTGTGGTCTGCTTTTTATTTTTTTATGTCATAAAATGGACTTGGTAGCACTTATCTAACCCATTTCTATTACTGAATCTTCATGCTATTGCTACTCTTCTCCTACCTTAAAAAAAACATCCTTGTAGGTCAAGCCATGGGCATATTAATGATCTTTGTCTTAGAAGCAACACAGTTCTAGAAGTGAAATGCCTCCCTGGGTCCTAAGTAGCACCTTAGCATTTTTCCTTTTTGTTATTGGTTTGTAACATAAATATTGGTTTGACTCAAATATTAGTGGGTGAAGTTGATTGGTTGACAAGTTGGTTGATATTAGCTGGATTTTGAAGTCTGGTGGTTGACTGAATGCAGATAGTTATTTGGGGAAACTGAGACAGAACCTCAGGGAGTAGTTGCTTAAGTGAAGATAAAACTCAGATTTGAGTGCCCATGTGACTGAATACCTGCTTTGTGTTGTACATACAACTCCTCTAACCTCAAGCCTTTAAGGTGAATATTACCAGCATTATTCTAGAAATACAGCATCTGAGTCTCAGAATTTCTCTGAGGATCTTTCCTAGAACCATCCTTTGAGGTCTGGGTTTCTCCAAATTTGTACTCTAAACTTCTGGGCTAGCTAATTGCAGTGAGGGGCTTTCCTGTACATTATAGGATGCTTTGCATCATCCCTGCGTAGCTACCAACAGCATTTAAATCATAATTCTAACATAAAATTTTTTTTCAGAAATCACTAAATGTCTCTTTGGGTGGGCTGGAGAGGTGAGCAAAATCGTCTCTGGTTAAGAACCACCACTGTTGCAGGTAGCATTACAATTAATCATTCTTGTAAACAAATCTGTGTGTTCATGGATTCAAGGTATTTTTCTAGAAGATTACTGACTATCCAGATGTAAACTTTCTAAAGGCTCAATTCACATTGCCAAGTTGTTTATCACGTTGTGCTAATTTACCCTTACTTATCTAATACATAAGTGAGTGCCTGTGTCTAATGCATTTCTACCTACATTAAGACTATTTTCAAAAAGTCTTTACTACTTTAATATGTGAAAAATATCAACTCATTAAATTTGCATTTGTTTAGTGATACTGACAATTTCTTGTATATAATCACAATGGTCATTTTATTTATATAAATTATTTACTAATGTCCTAATTTTGTTAAGGATATGAATGATTTTAATTGATTCATAAACATTATTTATACATTACCAATTTTATGCCATTGCCAGTTACTTGTGAATAGTTTCTCTAGTAAGTAACTTTAATATAAAAATTTCCATGATTGTATTTGATATGGAGATATCATGTTCATTCATTATAGCTAAAGTTAGAAAGCTTTTCTCTCACAAGATTTTTAAAGATCTTTTCAATACAACCTTCCATTTTTTATTTATTTTTTACATTTAGCAGATAAATTATTCTAAATTTTGTTCTAATTTAGAGTAGATAATAAAATGTTCCCAATTTTTTTTCTGTAGGCAAATTCTTTAATAATATTTGCTTAATAGTCCATCTCTTTACTTGTTGAGTGATACCTTTTTTATATTAAATTATGCATTTGCTAGGAATTATCTCAACTTTATTCTTTCAATTACCTTAATGATCACAGCTTTGCAATTTTGCTTAGTATGTAAAATATCATGCTCCTTTCTTATTTCACTTTATCAAATTATCATTGTCACCATTACCTTTTTATAATTTCTCATAAACGTCAAGATCCTTTTGTTAGTATTCCTAAGGAATTTTACTAAAATTTTCACTAGAATTGCATGGAAACAATACATCCCCCACAATAGTGAAATAGAACTTCTGAAAGGGGGAAAGCAGTAAACAGAAACAAAGAGTTAAATTCATGGTTTCAGGTAAGGATATACACATTGAAAGCCATGAAGGTTTCATGACTGGAAGGAAGAGTACCTGAGATGTGGAATTCTGTGAATTTCGGGAATACCTGAGATGTGGAATACCAGCATGAGTGTTCAACGGAGATCTTTCTAAGAAGTCTGTTAAGCCAAGGTCTGAAGAATGAAAAGGATCCAACCACCTAACCAACATGGAAGAGGTATGCAAAGCACTCAAAGCAGAATGTGCAAAATTCCTGAGGTGAAAATGCCTAGGAATGTCTGAGAATCTTAAATAACAGAGGGCCCCGAATCATCACAAGTAAGAGGCAGGGGCATGAGATGATACTGAACAGGATGCTACAATCAGAGTATTTTATTTAGGATGCAATAGGAAATTATTGAGGAACATTATGCAGGCTAGAATCATAGCCAATTTGCTTTAAAATAATTATTTTATCTACACTGTAGACAAAAAATTGTATGGGTTATGAGCAAGAGGTGACAGATCAATAAGAGCCTGCAGATGTAACATTTGGCAGATAAGGTACAATTTCTTAATTTTTGAACATTTATTTGTATTCAGTTATTTATTTAAACTTTTCATTATAATTCTAGAAGTTTCTTAATGAATTTATTGATGCTTATATGTAATCATATTTTAATTAATAATATTTTTGCTTATCATTCATAATTGTCATTCTTTTGTATCAGATTAATAACCTGTAGCATTGTTCAGATGTTCCAGAGAAGAAATATTAGTCAACATGACTGGTGGTTTTGTCATTTTTTTATTAGTTTGATTAAATAATTTCACAAGGTATGGATATATCAAAAATTTACAGTATAATACATAAATATATATAATTATTTAATGATTAAAGATACTTTTCATGATCACTTTTTCTTGACTTTTATTAGTAAAGGATTGCAGTATATAATAGACCCATTTACTGTAGGGAATTGGTACAGGCACATAACACATTTCAACTCCTTTTTCCCCCTTTCTTTCTGCCCTCTTTTTATTTTTCCAGCTCTAGATTCTTTTACTTATCTTATAAGAACTTATGAAGTTAGTTATCATATATACAGATTAAAAAACCTTACTAATAGGCCAAAGAACTTATGAAACGTGTAAGAAAATATACCAAATCAAGGTACACTTTAAATTATCCATGCTAGGTTATAATAATTTTTTCTGCTTTTTCCTATTATCCATCTTTTATTTTGAGATATCAATACAGGTATAGATATAGATATATATGTTTTTCATATAAGAGAAGCCATGTGATATTTGAGCTAGGGTGTCTGAGTTACTTCACTTAACATCATGGTCTCAAGGTGCGTTCATTTTCCTATAAAAGCCTCAAGTTTAATCTTTCTGACAGAGATGATTTCTTGATGGTAGCCATTCTTTCTGGAGTGAGATAGAATCTCAGTGTTGTTGTAATTTGCCTTTCTTGAATCGCCAGTGATGTTGAATATTTTTTTCATAAATTTATTGCCTGTTTGTATTTTTTCAGCTGAGAAGTGTCTACTTATTTCAGATGACCATTTTTTAATTGGGTCTTTAAATTTGAGGTTCTAATTTATTTGAGTTCTTTATATACTCTAGATTTATGTCTTTCGTCTCAGGAGTAGCTGGGAAAAAATTTTTTTTTCATTCTGTAGGTTATGTCTTTACTCATTAATTTCCCTGCTATGCAAAAGCATTTTAATTTGATGTGATTCCATTTGTTTATTCTTGGTATTATTTCTTGTGCAATCAAGGTTTTGTTCAGAAGGTCTTTCCCTGCAACTGTACCTTCAAGAGTTTTACCTATTTTGTCTTTCATCAGATTACATATTTCTGTTCTAATGTTGAGATATTTAATCAATTTTGATTTTAGTTCAGAGCATGGTGAGAAATATGGGTCTAGATCTAACCTTCAGCATGTGGATAGCCAGTTTTTGCAGCACCATTTGTTAAAGAAGCTATCCTTTACTCCAGCAAAGGGATTTTAACTATTTGTTAAAAATATGATAACTGAGTATGCCTGGAATTGTTTATATATTTTCTATTTTGTTCCAATTACCTTGAGCCTGTTTTTTGCCAAAACCATGCTGTTTTCATCACTGTAGCTTTGTAGTATAGCTTGAAGTCCAAGATTGTGTTGTCCCCTGCCTTAACCCTGTTGCTAGCATTGCTATTCTATTTCTCTTCTGGCTCCATATGAATTTTGGGATTGCCTTCTCCAGTTCTATAAAGAATGTAATTGGTATTTAGATTAGGATTGCATTAAATCTATATAACAGTTTTGGAATAAGACCATTTTGACTATACTGGTTCTGTCTATCCAGGAACAGAGAATATCTTTCTATTTCCTTGATACCTTTCTTAATCTCCTTTTTCAGAGTATTATAGTTTTCATTGTAAAGATCTTTCTCTTCCTTGGTTAGGTTAATTCCTAGGTATTTCATTTTTCTTGATGCTATCATGAAAGAAATTTTTCTCTATTTTCCCTCTCAGTGAGTCTGTTATTAGAAATGCTATTGATTTTTGAGTGTTGACTTTGTATACTACTCTGCCACCAAATTTGAATATTAGGTCTAGCAGTCTTTTGGTGTGGAATTCATGATATCTTTTATTTGAATGATCATGTCATTGGCAAATAATGATAATTTAAGTTATTCCTTCTTTATCCATATTCATTTTATTTCTTTTTCTTGTCTTATTGCTCTAGCTAATATTTGGGGAATTAGACTAAACAGAAGTGGTGATAGGGAAATCCTTTTCTTGTTCCCAATTTTAGTGGGAAAGCTTTGAGCTTCTCTCTATTTAGTATGATGCTAGTCTTTAATTTGTCATACATGGCTTTTATAAGATTGAGATAAAGACTTATTCTTATTTTCTTCAGGACTTTTATTAAGGATGGGTGTTGGATTTTGTCAAATGTTCTGTTTCTATTGAGATGATCATATGATTTCCTTCCTGCTTCTGTTTATTTGGCATATTACATTTATTGATTTGGATTTGTTGTGCTATCCTTGTTTTGTTCTTTTGTTGATTTTAATGGTAAAACCTCATCTGAACCATGATTAAATATAATGATGAATTTCAGTTCATACTGTTTATGTTGTGATATTTTGAAACATATTTTTATCAGTCTATATTCAATTGTGTCAGTTTATTTACATGACAATCACATTGTGTTTCTTTTTTTAATGGCAACATAGTCTTTTCTTTTTTAATTGTAGCATAGTCTGTTCTTTATAACCTTCAGTTCTATGACCTTAACCTCATCTTATAAATCTAACTTGAGAGGCTCTGGTCAGGTAATACTACTATGAAGAGTTTAGAAGAAAAAACTTAATGGTTTTTTCATAGTTGTACATGATAATTTGATCCTGAGACTTTTACTTGGTGAATCTCAGACTTGCACATAGAAAGGGCCAGGAATAAGCAAAAAGAAAGGAGGACCAGGGAGACAAAGTGATGTCATCAAAATTTAAGGAATTTGGGAGCTTCTCATTCGAAGTTCAAATATCACCTTGGCCATGACTAGTTGGTAGCTCCAGGAAGGACAGTAGACCTTAAGAGATAAGAATAATAGCTTTGAGCAAGGCAGTGAGAGTTAGATGATAAATATAAGTAAATGGTTTAACACAGATTTTAGCAAGGAGTAATTCTTATGGAGATTTTATAGTGAACTTTGCACTGTGCTAAGAACTGTTTGATCTAAAATGTTAATTTGTTCAATTCCCCCATCAACCCCAGGAGTTAGGTATTGTTATCATCATCATCATTATCATTATCCTAGTTTTACAAAGGGAGTAAACAATGCACTGAAAGTCCCAGTACTTGTGAAAGATCCTAGTGCAAATAAGTGGCAGTGCTGGAAAGTGACTTTGGGTATTGTGGCCCTAGAGTTACTGTTTTTAGTGATAATTGAGACATTGGCTTCTTACTGCAGGTACAAATTATCTGTCTCTATGCAGAAAACCTGCAGGTCCTTAGAAGTCATAAAGTATAACTATTCAATTTTAAAATGGAGGAAACCAAGGCCCAGAGAGTCAAATAACTTACACAAGTCATAAAATAAATGAATTCTGAAATAAGAATTAAAATCCTAGTCTCTTCACTTCACTTCCCAGTTTCTCCAAGTGGAAGACCTCCCAGTACCTCTGTGGAAAATTGATGGCCTGCCATTAAGCTCCTGGGTAGTCTCCAAGCCTGATAAAGTAGCACATGGCATTTATCCTTGTTGTAGAATTCCTTTCAACTATTTAAAATTCTTCCTTTAAATCAGAGGTAATTACCTTAAAGGCTTAAATGATAAATCTTTGTGGGTGCTACACATGAATTATCGTTACATTTTCATGTACAAAGGAAAGTATATGTAAAATGCAAAAACTTGATGAACACAACATTGAAATAAATATCTGCACATATATTTTGTAAATTTACTTAAGGCTTAATTTGCATGGCCTAACTTGAAATTCTAGTTCAATACCAACAAATGCAAACACTGTTATGTTTCAAATGTGAAAATGGATTCACTCCCAGATAATTTGGTTAAACCAATTTAAAATGCTGATTCCAGTCTTCCAACTGATTAATGTGCTAATACCATAGATATTTTTTCCTATTCAGGAAACTTTCCCAGTGGACTTTGCTGCTAACTTTTGATAAGGAATGAACCGAAGTATTGGAAGCCCAGGTTCTAGAGATAAAAGTTGACTTTTGGAGGGTTTCATGATAATTCTCTTGAAACTTCCACATTGTATTTAACTAACCATCAGGTTAGTTGACGCTATAAGAATGTGATAATTATCACCTTCATGACTTTGGTCACATTTTGAAATGAATTCAAAATTCACAGTTTACAAAAGACAACTTTATATCTCACAAGGCCTCCTTTGATGGAACATGTAAAGAGCACTTACTTTCTACATGATTGCCTTGAAATAGAGAACTCATCTAGAAGCAAGGACTGATCACATCTTTACCATCATTATCACTGCCTAATGCTACTGTTTATTGAGAACATAGCATGGTCCAAATGCTTTCCATGTATTATGTTTTTTGAAAGCACTATGAGGTCTATACTATGTAGCTTTTATAGAAGAGAAAATAGAGGCTCAAGCTTTTAAGAAGAGAAAGTAACTCACAGTTTCACAGTAGTGGAGATAAAATTAAACCCAGCTCTTTAGGGTTTCAGGTGCAGACCCTGGAAAGGCTAGCGGCAGGTGAAACGCAAAAGTGTACCCTGCCTTTTCCCTCTGGCAGGACAAGTGCTATTTTGCAGTAAGCATTCCAGGAGACACGGCCCAGCCTAGTGCTTTCCCATTGTGTTCACGCATCTCTAACTGTGGAGAAACTTGGTGTCCTTCCTAGGTGCCTGAGGATTAACCAGCAATTCCTTAACTTAGCATGGTAGGCAGTTCATAAACTTTCTGCCACTTACATACCCCAGCTGCTCTCATAGTTACCAAGACCCAGCCACATTGACACTTGCTGCTTTTAAATTTGCTTTATTTTCTCCTACATCCCCAACTTTGCTTCTGCCTTTATTTCTACCTGATTGTTTTTCTCCTTACTTTGCCTCTAGTTATGCATCCCCATAATTTGCATTTTAAAAATTCCAATGTTCTGGGAAACTTTCCCTGTCTTTCTTTCATTTCCTCCCTAACCCCTTCATTTTCTCTCCTTTCTTCCCTCGCTACTTCTTTCAACAAACAAAAATCGTATTTTTTTATGCTATGTAAATGATATTTTGAAATAAGTATACCTGGTGGAATGGTCAAAACTTTATATGTTCATTGATTCACACATGTGTCATCTTTTAGCCATTTTAAAAAATACAATATATACACGTTAACTTTGGTCAGCATGTTGCACAATAGATTTCTTGAACTTACTCCTCTTTCCTTTCTGCTCCTTGACTAACATTGGCCTCTTCTACTCTTTCCCAAATCTTCCTAGCCATACTTTTGCTCTCTGCTTCCATGAATTGTAAGCTTTTTTTTTTTTTTTGTCTTTTTGAGACAGGGTCTTATTATGCAGTTCAGGCTGAGCTTGGGCTCACTTTGTAGCCCAGGCTGGTCTCGAACTTGCAACAATTCTCCTGCCTCAGCCTCCTGAGTGCTGGGATTACAGGAGTGCACCACCACGCCCGGCTTAATCTATGCTTTTTAATTTTGCCAAAGAGATCACACATAAGAGAGATCATGTATTTGTCTTTCTGTGCCTGACTTATTATGCTTAATGTTCTTCAGATTCATCTATGAATTCACAAAGGACAGAATTTCCTTCTCTTTTTAAAGACAAATAGTATCCAGTGTGTTTATATACTATGTTTTCTATGTCTATCTACTGATGGACAGATTGAACATGAACATGCAAGTGGAAATATTTCTTAGATACTTTTATTTCCTTTATAATAAAGTAGTGAGATCTCTGAATTATATGATAGGTTTATTTGTAATTTTTTTAGGAAATGCTGTACTGTTTCCCAGCTTATCATATCTCCAAGGTGCATCTTTCTGTACATTTGCTTTTGCCTGGAGGGTTATTGGCGGGGAGGGATTTTCTCTTTTGGGTTCCATGTGACTAAGATCTGCATGTGTTATGAATTGCATATAGCTATGCATAACAGGAAACTTCCCAAAACAGTCGGCTCAAAGGAATTTTATTTTCCTTTTTAAATGTGTTGTATTGAGATTGACATCCCAGGGCTGGTATGGGTCTTTTCTGGAGACCAGGCTCCTTCTATTTTCTGATAAGATTTTCTTAACATCCTGGTCCAAGGAATATTTATTTTTAGCAGCTTCTCAATGGCATAGTTTTTTTCATTAATTCATCCAGTATTTTTATAATTGTTCATATCCCTTAGGGCATATAAAGAATGTTTGGAAGGTAGTGACTATGCCACAAATGCCCCCTTAAATGAATTGATAAATGATTGATTGATAAAATGAGATAAGATAGCATCATCTCTCCTTTGCAGGAAAAAAAGTAAAAAATGCACATTTAATCATAACAAATGCAATCTCAAAGCCTTGACCCATAGAATTTAAGAATATTCAGTATGTCTTGCTTTAAAAAATCATATTTTTCTTTACCTGAGAAAATATTCACTTTTCAGTGCTAGCACTTTGATCTGAAAAGTGAGTTTAAAATATTGTCTCCATATCAGAGTGAAATGTGTTCCTAAAAACACATGTTATAAACTGAAATGTGCTTCTTATGGAAACAATACTACAATTGACATTCATACTTTCAACCAAGGATTTGTCAACAAATAAATCACAGAAATGATGATTAGTATGCCATGAAGACACAAAGCTACAACAATGATTTAAAGTGTAAAATTATGCCTTATGTCATAGAAAGTGAACATATACTTCACAGTAAATATTTATGAAACAAGAGGTCCAAATGTACTATAAATTGTATGTATTACAAACAAAACAGAACTCTATTTTGCTATATAGACAGGATTTAAAAATAACACGCTAGCAATAATAATCCTTTAAAGCTTTGGATTAGATCCCATTGATCTTGCGACCTCACGGCTTACCATAGTCTTTATCACACAGAAAAGACTCAACAAATGTTCGTGAATTGAATAAAAATTAATCTATTCAGAGTTCATAAAGCACTTTCACATCCATCGAGTCATTTTATATACTTAGTAGTGTAGGGAGTATATAAATTTATAGATAACTGCAGTAACTACCTAGCGATGACTTGTTTTCCTAAGGACAGAAAGGTATGAGGTTGTGCCAAATTGCTAACCTAATTTTTATGACTCCAAATTTGAACTATGACTCCCAACTTTGAAGTGTTTCTGTGTTGTCTTACATTGATGATTTAAGTGACTCAAGTCTGAACAAAGAAATTTCATTGTCATGTGTTTTTCTTTTTAATAAGATTTTTTTGGAACAGAGATGTTCAAAACTATTTTACTTTCTTAGTTCTGCCTTAATACACAGTAATGAAAGAATGGAGTATGTTTGCTTTCAATAAGTAGGATGGAAATGTTTTCCTAACCAAGTGATAGTATTAACGTGAGAAGATGACCTAATGTCTATCCCTGGTTCTTCTCCTTTACCAGTTATTTATATAAATGGCTACAGTTCACCATCAGGACAAAGAAAGGAAACATTAAGCAACGATTTTACTCCATTTGGCTCCTGAGTGTCAACTCAAAGCACTTCCCATTTGGTGGGAAAATAGACACAACAATTACAACCAAACTAGCCTATAATTTTATGAAGAATCCAATGAGTCTATCAAGGAAGACAATGGTATGCTCTGGAAAAGCAACTTCTGTTAGAAAATGATGTGTGGCACATTTTGAAGCATGGATTCTCACCTTACTAGAAGAGTGATCTTGGCAAATCATTGACTCTTCTCTGTGTCAAAGTTTCTTATCTGATAAGGATGATACATTCCTCAAATGATTGCTGTGAGGATTAAATATGTTAGAATATGTAAAATATTAATACTAGTGTTTGGGTGAAAATTTAACAAATGGTAGTAACTGATGTCATTGGTTATGTGTTTTTGAGCAATAGCAGGACTGATAGTATCTTCGTAAAAAGTGCTGAGGATTAGGAAACAAGACAATTAGGCTTGCTATTTTCATTAGCAAATTGAGTTAATAATATCTGCACATAGATTGAAAGATTCTCATACATTAAACAGTGCTCAGTCTGTTATTGGAATTCTGAAATTTACTTTTATAGCCAAAGCTGTGCCTACTACCAGATTGGAAGAAATCTTCTGTTTTGATCACATCTGTCTCTCAAACATTTGACATACTGTTGGCACAAGTGTTTCTGTAATGAATGAGTAAATAAATGAATGAAATAATTAGTGACATTTCCAGAAGTCTGACTTGTGATTCAGTCACCATTTAACTACTCAGCTTCTTAAATGGTCACTTTCGAAGTCAGCCATCTCGATTTTATTACTGAATGTTACCTTGACAGGTAGATGTTTCTTTGTGAAATTCAATTCTCTTAGAGTTTATGAAGATACAAATGCACTGTCAATTTTTCATTGCTAATTGTTAGTTTCCCTATTACTGCAATCCTAATATTTTCACTTTGCCTCTGCTCTATAATAACATAAAATATAATGGGAAAAAGTGGATATAATTTAATGTATTTAAATTTGATAGGGCACACATGACTCTTAAGTATGAACTAAATGTTAAAAGTGTATTTAATGTGATCTTTGAAGAGGGTAGTGATTTTTCTGAACAGAAAGACATTGTTTTACATGCTATCTTCATCTTGAAGATTTTCCTATGGACCATTAATAATTCACAATTGATTCTTAGGGAATAGTGTGTGGAGTAAATTTGTACTGTACCCCTCTGTCTGGTTCACTGAAATTAGGAAAGATGAATGACCTGAATATAGCTTATTTCCTTCCCAAGTTCTCAGAAAGCCTTGGAAACTGCTCTTTTATAACTTATGTTTTTAAATAATTTGAATTAAAAAAGTAAACTACTATATTAGCTTGAACTTCATGTTGAAATGCATAATCCTATTTGTGTTGGCATATTCTATGAACATAGGATAATTTATGACCTTCAAGTTTCATTTTCTTGTTGACTGTTTGGAATTTGATACTTTGTCACAGAAACAATTTAGCAAAAGAGATGGAGAGACTAATACCTTCTTACCATAGTGCCAGCCCACATCATTCATTATTTTTGTGGAAAATCTCTTCCCAAATTCCAGTGTTTGTTTGTGCCTGATACTGTGCCTAATAGTGAAGAGGTACTCCTTAAATTTTCCATGGCCACATGATGTCTAGAACATTCCTATTGAGCAACTTTAGAATGGGGGCATCAGATCTGTCTATAGGACTTCAGGGTCCAAGGTATGAGCAACAAGAAATCTTGCATCCTAAGAATTTGCAGGTCGAAGATGGAAATAGCAATAGAATACTGATATTCTGGACAATGGAAGCTATTGTTTATGCAATTCCCATTATGCACAAAATTTAACACATTCATCAGACCACTCATTTTATGAATGAGGAGACTAAGGCTGACGGTAAGGAATTTGTTTAAAATAATAGAGTTCCAAGTTTCCCAACTAGTGTCTTAACCTTGGCTTCATTTTTGTTCTTTGTCTCTTTACCCTGTACAAAATTATTCTACTTTGTCACATCCGAAGAAGTCATCCATGATACTGCAGCTCTGTGGAAAGAGAATTTAGAATCCCAGTATCCATGGGACCAAGTCACACTGATGTTGAAAATGTAATACGTTGTTCTTCACCATTAGCTCCTGTATGCAATCCTAATCAATTCTAAATTCAAGAAGAAAAATGTATGGTTGATTATTAACTTCAGACACTAGGTTGGGTATTGGCTTTGTGCAGACCTGGTGCTGTGGTGCTGTTTTATGTTTCGTTTTTTTTTTTTGAAGGTGTTTTAATCTTCTTTTGTGATTATAGATCCTTTTGAAAACAGCACTATATGAGTAAGATTAATTAAAATACAGGGAGAACAATGCCCCAAAACCTTACCAGGTGAACAGAACATTAGATATCTATACAAAGGCTTTCTTTATTTCTTCTGCAGAGTATACTGGCTACAGAAAGTGACATTTGCACAGAAATGCCCTGCAGGAAAAAGAAACGAGATAAAACAGAGCCACCACAAACATTGCAGTTCATAAACCTGAAAACAGGAAGAGTGACCTTTCCAAAGGCTAGAAATGTACTCTTCAGCCTTTATTTAACCATTTTTGGTGTCAAAATCTCCTCAAACCCTCAGCTGTTGTTTTCATAAAGATGGGTCAGTTGAAAACTGTTGTAGTCCAAACTTCAGGCCTCCAAGTTAAAGTAGCTCAAGGATTGGACTAGGAAAATATTTCCCTGTGGGCAATGTGAGCTGGCAAGAGGCAGCTCTGAGAGTCCTTTGCCACCATGTTTTGTTTTTGTTGCTGACAGATGGAGCATTCCAGAAAAATGTCTAACCATTTGAATTATTTTTTTTTTGAAAACTTCTCTTCGCTGTCATTCCATCACTAGGTAAACCTTCCAGATCAGCAACAAAAAGTTTTATTCATGTTTGGTAGGGTTTGGGTTCACATTTTGTATTTTAAAAGAACTAGGGAAGTTTAGTGGTAAGAAGAGAGCCCTTGGAGAAGTGAGAGTTGTCTATAATGGAAAGATGGGCTCCTATAGGAAAGCAGGGTATTGAAGTAGTAGATATTGGGTCTCCATTTTGGTGTTCTTGGAGCCTCTTTATCATTTCTGTGAAACTTTCCCTTTTACCATTACTTGGAAATATTCTGTTGATTCTGGAAAACAAGATTAGGATGGTTGGAAAACACTGGAAAGCAGGCATTGAGTCAATAAAAGGAGAACATTTTTACAAATCCAATTTCTCAAACATGGTTTGTGAGAAACTACCTAGAAATATTTAGGGACCTTAAAACATTATTGGTGTTGGTTCTGGTAGGAGTCCATGCATGGATTGTTTTAGGATTCTGTCCAAGTGTCTTTCCAGTGAATTGTCATGGAACATAAGTAAGCCTCCTTTTCACAGGTGAGCTGCCAAATTTAAAGAGTATTTAATACAGATTTGCATGGGTGTGTGCACCAATTGCTATAGGGTTCCTTCTGTGTCAAGTGGGAAATGTAGCCTTGCCTGAACAATATTAGGGTATTTCGGTGCAATAGTGAAGAAGGAGACATCCAAGGGAGGAATTTACTGGGGGCTGAGGACGTGGAGAGGAATGCCCAACTGGTGTGGTTGATCCACTTCCTCTGCCAAATACGGAGGAAGCAGGGGTTATATGATCCCTGACTGGAAGGAAATGGCTCCTGGGGCGAGCACTGATGACGTGTAACAGACTGGTGGGAATTTCGGTGCACATAGGAGGAAGTTGTAATCAGGGCTGAAGGGGAGGGAGGGGCTAGTGGTCAGGCTAGACCACTGCCATAATGCCCAGTAATTTATATTAGGACAGATACCTTTCAAACAATTCGTGAGGGACATGTGTCAGATGGGAAAAATAACAGAATGGGTCCAAGTAAATGTGTGTGAGAACATCATGTTGCAAGTAAAGACTGACTAAAACAGAAGACATGCCTAAAAAAGTCAGTGCTAGATGGTGAAGGAATGAATGCAAGAGTTGATACACTCAGGATACAAATATTTTCTGATTTTCTTCAGGGTTCTTTGGATCCTTTGTCTAGGTGGGCAGTAGTGTCTAAGTCTTTGAAGCCTATAACATAAAGAAATCCACAATTATTTTTCAACACCAAATCCTCTCTTCCAACCTTGAGTAACTCTTTGACTAAGCGTTTCTTGGTTTGGTGGTTAGGCTTTTACTTCCCTTCCAGGGAATATGTTTATGGAATCAGAGACAGAGTCTTGATCTTCTGTGGATCTAGAGAGAGGAAGAAGAAGCAAAGTCACATGTTATTGTAATCCCAAATACTGACTACAGTAACCCAAGTATTGTAATCCTTTTCTCTGTCTTCCTCACAATCCAAAGTTATATTTATAATCCCACTGAGACGTTATTGAAATCCCTGCACTTTAATTCCAATCTACCACCTCCAATGCAACCCACAGCAAGAGTAAAGATGCCAAGACATATTCAAAATTAAGGGCAGCCAAGGGGTCCTAAATCCAATCCCCTTGAGGATGTGCTGGCAAAAGCCCTGATCCAAGGTTTCTCCCAGAATTTATTATCTTGTGAAGAAGGGGGTGGCTTGAGGATGAGTGACAGTGAGGATGGCGGGAACTATGTGAGTAACTTGAGCTGGCAGACAGGTAGTGAGAAAAGCATCTCTGCAAAATGCAGGGGATAAGGACATGCAGAAGGATCAATCTGCATAATTCAATTAAGGTAGCAACTGAATTGTTTTTGGAGGCTACTGCTTCGGTTTCTGATATGTAAACTTTTGTGCCCTGGGGACTTATAGACTCTTTATCTTGAGGCTCATACCCATTTGACATTCCTGGAGCTGACTGGATCTATCATCCCGCTGTGCTCATATCTTTTACAGAGAGCACTATGCAAGGAAACAGGAGACTGATAGCTTTAGAGATTACACACCAGTACCTCAGCTAGCCTTATTTGCAATGCTTAGAGCCAATTGAAGAGAGATGGAAATACCATAGTCAGCTCTGTCTGCATTCAAAGGGAGTCACTCAAATTGTCTCCCACAACATGTTAGGCATAGTTTACATGTGACAAGGAAGTATCACACTGGGATGGGTCGGAGGTAGGTTAGAGACTATGATAGCAAAGGAAAAAGTGAAAAAGCATGAGAAGTTAAAAATCAAAAATATGTCTACAGCAGAAATTTTGGAAAGGAGTACTATTACTGCACTGAGGAGAACTGACAGAAGTGAGTGTGAAGTACTTCATGAAGCAGAGTTTAGGAAATCTCTGCCAAGCGATGTCTTTTCTGAGTACCGGGTGTTTGAGAGCTTTGACTGCTCTACTGCCTTGGCCATCGCCTAACTACATAAAATCTAGATTTATTTCTGGTCACATTGTTTGACTCTATTGTGCTAGAGGTTTTCTGGCCTACTACAGTTGTTTGTTCATTTATTTTACTCTCTACCCAATCTTAGCCCACCCATCCTACTCATTCCTAGTGGTCCAACTTTGGACTCATCTCCTTTATGAAATATCCCCAGTTCTCTAGCCAACAGAACTGTCATGATGCTGAGAATAAAGTATTGCTCATACTATGTAGTTAACCCTTGACAAAAAAATCTTATATTCTTTGCAATTTTATACTAGATTTCTATATGGAGCATCTGTATATTTGTCCATTAGATGATGCATTAAATTTAATATACCTTGACTCTCAAGGTAAACTTTAGTCCAGAGAAATAGCCACAATAAATGAAGGTGCATTTGGGTCATAAGACTGCATGTGTTAAATATTTTGTTAAATCATAATAAATGCTCAGTTAGGACAGATTGCTAAGGGCTGGTCTATGTTAGGAAACTTGATGGAAGCAAGGAAAATGAACTCAGCAGTTGAAGGACACAAACTTTAGAGTCACAGTTAGTGTACAACCTCGGGGAAGGAAAACACATGATAGCAGAAATAAATGGTAACATCTACTCAGTAATTTGTTAAATGCTTTGCATATATTGTTCCACTTAATTCTTCAACAATGACTTTTTAAAAATTTTTCTTTTAAAGAGAAAAAAACAGAAAAATCAAGAAGCAAACAGTAAAAAAACAACAAAAGCAAAATGATAACAACGACGAAGAACAACAGCGATAGAGGATTTCAAAACAAGATAGGAATTTAACAATGGTTGTTATATTGAATATCATTATCTTCAAATTAATTGCTCGGGTTACCAAACACAGGCATGCAAGATTGATCAAACAATAAAATTTCCCTTTGAGCAGTTTCTTTCCCTTTTACTATATCTAGTGTAACTTTTGGATCTTATTTACTCTTTCAGTTTCTTACACTAGCAAGACAATATGCTGTTTATACATGCAAGTCTGAATTATTTCACCTGTGAGTATGGATTCTAGTTGCATCCATTTACCTATAAAAGCCTCAAGTTTATCATTCTTTATGGTTGAATAGTATTCCATTGTATAACAATACCACATCTTTTTTAATCCATCCTCAGTTGATTGGCATTTGGGTTGTTTACAAGACCTGGCTATTACAATCGTGCAGCTATAAACATGGGTGCACGTACATTGCTGTGGCATGGTGTTTTCAGTTTTTCTGGAAAAATACCCAGAAGGGGAATAGCTGGGTCAAATGGGACCTACAATCCTAGGTTTTCAAGGAATCTCCACACTGATTTCCATAGTGGTTGTGCCAGTCTACACTCCACCAACAGTGGAGAAGGGTTCCTTTTTCCCCACAGCCCCAACAGCATTTGTTATTGATTGATTTCTTGATGACAGCCATTCTTTCTGGAGTGAGATGGAATCTCAGTGTAGTTTTAATTTGCATCTCTCGAATGACTAATGATGTTGAACATTTTTTCATGTATTTATTTGCCATCTGTATTTCTTCATCTGAGAAGTGCATATTCATCTCAGATGCCCATTTTTGCATTGGCTTTTTGAATTTGGGGGGCCTGAT
>RJWT010004573.1:0-33017 GCA_004365215.1 Cuniculus paca
TAAAAAGGAGCAAATGGAGAAAGTTGGGGGGCGTGGAATGTGATTGAAAAGCTCAGGTACAAATAACTGATAGTGCAAAACTTTCCCAGATGGATTTTGTAAATTGAGTTTACAAAATTCAGGGAAGATCAATATGGTGGACTGTGTGGGAACTGACTTTTCAGGTTGCATCAAGAGGACAAGTATTTCTTTCTCCTGCTTCTAACTGGGGCTCAGGGCTTGATGTCTTGTGTTTGCTGTTCTGGGTCTGGATGGCTGGTATCTCTGTGGCCTCCTCTCTTCTCCCTGACTTATTTCCCCACTTAAAGGTAACTGTTTTTCTTGTTTGGCAGGAATGTGTGTCTGTAGGTCCTCGCAGCTTTGCAGGTGCTTGGGTGAGGAATGGGAGTCCCTGTGGGAAGACCTCTGTGCATACAGGACTCATGTTCATGGGCTCAGGATCACATGAACAGCTTGGGCTACTGGCAGCAGTGTGAGGATTGTGTGACTCTGTTGCTTCTAAGAGGGTAGCAGCTTTCAGAGGGAGGCCTCTATGTGGGCTTCTGTCAATTTCAGTCTTCTTGGTCTCTTTATTTAGTCTTGGTAGATGCGGTGACATGAAAAAGGAAGGTAAATTTACACAGTAGTTGGAAAAGAGAGGCGGCCAGTGAGGTTTTTTTAAAATAAAATTCACAGTTCTTAAACAAGAAAGCTCTATGATACAGAGGTCCTGAAGATTGATTTTATACAAATCATACACAGTTGTCCCTTGGCATCCATAAGGAATTAGTTCCAGAACTCTGAGGGTACTCAAATCAAGGTATTCACGTAAAACCCATGCATGTCCTCCTGTATACTTTAAATCAACTCTGATGACATATAATATCTAATTCAATGTAAATGCAATGTAAATAGTTGTTATGTTGTATTGTTGTCTAAGTTACTTCTTGTTGCTGAGAGACAATACTCCAACATTCACAGCTTTATTTTGGCTCACAGTCTGTAGAAGTTTTGGTTCATAATTGGCTGGCTCCAACGGCAGGCATGTACAACAGAGGAGAAACAGCTCATGTCATGGCAGCAGAAGCAAAGAGCCAGATTAAGAAAGAGTGACCTGCCCAGTGACCCACTTCCTCTGACCAGGCTTCACCTCCCAACCTCATATTTAACTACATAAGCTCATTGGTGGACTCATCCATGGTCCTACGATCCTATCATCTCCCAAAGCCCCACTTATGAGTGCATGAGGCTTGAGGGGGATATCTAAATATAATCCATAAAAATTATTTAGGGAATGACAAGCAAAAAAAGTCTGTACGTATTTTACAGACATATTTTCCATCTGTGGGTGGACCACATTTTCCAAGGATGTGAAGCACAAGGATAAGAAGGGCTGACTGCACCTGTCATCCTCTGAAGGAAAGGGGGTGTAGCCTTTCCACTACCTGTCACACAATAAAAAGCATTCAAAGAAAACCTCAGGTGCTGTTGATCTGACATCTCAGGCCTGGAGGATTTTTATTCACCTTAGACTGAGGTAACTTAATCGAGCCTATAAATACATAGAAACTTGGTAATCTGTGTACAGGCTTGTTACGGTTTGCATATAGATGGCCCCCCCAATCCTCATGTAGTCACGGAAGTGGCTGAACCTAGTATTTATGATTAATTTGTTGTATAGCACTGGGATTGGCAGTGTGAATTCTGCACTCTTTCAGGGGTGGAGCCAACATACACTACGAGGTCGGAATGGGGGCGTGTTTTTACTCTTTGGCGTGGTTTGTCCTTGCCACTTGCAGCTGCCATGAATGGCTGCCCCCTTTTGCTCTGACTGCTGCCTTGAAGTGTTGCCCCAGTGCCATGCCACTCTGCTTTGGAGCCAGCTGATTATGAACTGAAATCCACAGAAACTGTAAGCTAAATAAACCTCTCCTTCCTTCACTTTGGGTGTCAGGTGTTTGTCTCAGCAACGAGAGAAAGGTAACAGACAGAATTTGGTACCAGGAGTGGGGTCATTGCTGTGACCGTACCTGACCATGTGGTTCAAGAGCCTTTGGGAATGGCTTGTGGGAAGAGTTTGGAAAGGTTTGGAGATGTCACCTGAAAGAGAAGCCCTGGAACAGCTTAGGCTGTTCTGTAGGGGAGATTCTGGTCAGAGCTCAGGAGACCAGAAGGCTGATGGAGAGCCTGCTGGTAAAGACCAGGCTCAGGAGGTTTCTGCTGGAAAGAACTGCATTGGGTGCTGGACTCCAGTTGATGTGTGTTATGGCTTGGCAGAAAGTTTGTCTACATTTTGCTCATGTCCAGAGACTTAGCCTGAGACTGTGATTAAGGATGGTGGACTGATTAATCTGGCAAAAGAAATATCAAGGCAGTCAAATGTTGAGGCAGTGGCATGGCTATAGTTGGGGGCTTTTAGCCAGATTTATGTTGGAAATCAAGAGCAAAAAGCCCAGCATGGTGATTTCAAATGTTGCGAGTTTGATCGGAAAGCTGTGGACTGTAAAGATAGAGCTGAAACCTCCATTGCTGAAAAGAAACAGAATACAAAAGATGGCCTACAGGCATCACAGGAAGGGGCAGCGGGTCTCCACCCTTTACAGCTTCAAAGATACAAAAGTAAAAGACTTTGCCTGGGGGAGAAAGCTGCAGAGTGCCACATTCCAGAATGGTGGCAGAGGCCACACGAGGTTCCAAAGTGGCGACATAGAGAATCTGTTCCTTGCAGTCAGGTTCCGAATGCCCAGCAATCCAGGTGCTCAACCCCTATGGCCAAGAAAGAGGAAAGTCTGGCTACTGCTCCAGCTGGCAGCAGACCTTGGCAGCATCCATGTGGCACTGGTTTTAGGCGCATGGAGAATGCACACAATTTGAGGTTAAAGAGGCTTCCACCCCGATTTCAGAGGGCTTGGGAGGCCAGGCAGTGCGCCCCTGAGAGGGCAATATGTAAAGCTATGAGTGTGAAGCCAAAGGTGCAATGGAGACTGCAGAAGTTTGGAAAAGCCAGGAATGTGGATCATTGGAGGAAACCTGCAATGGGGGAGCAGAGCCAACACAAGAGAAATGCCATGGGATCGATGACTACTAGAAGTCACATAGGGGTGGAACCACACAAGCCCTTTGGAACTCAAAATTTGCCACAGATTGCTTCAGATGCTGGACATACAGCTACAGGACTTAATATTTGCCCTGCTGGATTTTGGACTTACTTTGGTTCCAATGCTTTGTATTCCCCTGTTTCTAACTTTTGGAATGGTAATGTCTATCCTGTGCCATTATATGTTGGAAGTGTTTAACTTTGTTTTCATTTGTACGGGGGCTTGCAACTAAGAGTCTGCCTTAGATCTTGGAGAAGACTTGGGACTTGGACTTTTGCAACTCATGGAGATGGACTAAATGTGTTTTGTATAAGGGACGTACATGAGTCTTTGAGGGGCCAGGGGTGGAATGTTACGGTTTGCATATAGATGGCTCCCCCAATCCTCATGTAGTCACGGAAGTGGCTGAATCTAGTATTTATGATTGATTCGTTGTATAGCACTGGGATTGGCAGTGTGAGTTCTGCACCCGCCCAGGGGTGGAGCCGACATATACTACAAGGTTGGAATGGGGGCGTGTTTTTACTCTTTGGAGCAGTTTGTCCTTGCCACTTGCAGCTGCCATGAATGGCTGCCCCCTTTTGCTCTGACTGCTGCCTTGAAGTGTTGCCCCAGTGCCATGCCACTCTGCTTTGGAGCCAGCTGATTATGGACTAAAATCCACAGAAACTGTAAGCTAAATAAACCTCTCCTTCCTTCACTTTGGGTGTCAGGTGTTTGTCTCAGCAATGAGAGAAAAGTAACCAAGACAAGGCTTTTGCTCCCTTTTCTGACTCTTGGATTTTTTAAAAAAAATCTGTAAGTTGTTATAATTATACTGTCATACTTATTTCATGGGGCTAAGAGGATCCAATAAGTTCATATAAATTATAAAATGTTAAACAAATGGTAAGGTTTGATGGTCATTATAATGAACATAGCACAGAACATCCATCTTAGCACAGAAGAAATCTGTGTAGTGACCAGGAGAATTAATGGGATCAATGACATTTATTCCTGGACATCCATGTCTTCATGATCATCCATCTCAGTCTTCGGGATGAGGTCATTAAGAGGAGTGGGAGGTAGTAGAGTTGAAATTACTTTCTGTTCTTTGTTTTAGCCTTTTTGGCTGGGACATTTATGGGCTTGCAAAGGGATGCTACTAAAATATGACACTCCTAAGTCTTGGAGGAGGCACTGTTGACATTCAAGGCCTTCCACTGTCTGCTCAGAGCCCATGCTCACTATTTCTCATCTTATTTACAATTATGCATTCCTCTTCTCTAGACTTTCCCATCTGCTATATCCAGGTAGCTCTTCATTCTCTCAGGAACCCATCTAGACAGGCTCTGTCTTTTTAACTTGGATCATACTTTTCCTTTTTTGTTCCAAGTCTGAGATTTTATTATAGTCAGAGGACCCTGGAAATCCTAAATCCTGATCTTTGTCAGGCCTCCCTTCTAGCATGTCTAGGAGAGAAATTATGCCCAGGACAATGGAAATAAAACAAAATAAAAGATAATTATGCCATTAATGGGGGATTTAACTCCAAGAACTGAAGCAGCTTCTTGGCATAGCAGACTAACACTGGGAAAGACTCTGTTATGGTTTATATTTAGATGCCCCCCAAGAATTTTATGGACTCAGAGGCAGGCTTTTGGAAGGTGATTGAATTATGGGGTACTATAGATGACCCACTACTAGGAGGTGAGGTCTGGTTACAGGCAGGTCACTGTGGCTGTGACCTGGAAGGACATATTTCCCTCTCTAGCTATTTCCATTTCCTAATCACCATGATGCGAGCAGCTTTCTTCCACCCAGGCCCTTTGACCATGCTGTTTCTGTGTTTAAGCCTGCTGAACATAGGCTGAAACTTTTTGTTGGTTTATTTGTTTTGTTTTCTTGAGACAGGGTCTCACTATGTAGTTCAGGTTGGCCTTGAACTTACTTTGCAGTCCAGGTTGTCCTTGAACTCATAGTGATCCTCCTTTCTCAGCCTCCTGAATGCTGGGATTACAGAAGTGTGTCACCACACCTGGCTGAAACTTCTAAACTGTGAGTCAGAAATAAGTCTCTCCCCCTTAGTTATGCTTTATGTCTAGATGTTTCTCCAAAGCCTCACCAGGCATAGGGGAGGCTTTCTGGAGGTAGCTGAATCTAGAGTGTGTGACTGATTCATAATGCCATGCTAGGATAAAGGGTGCTGGGATTAAAACTGGGTGATTGCTGGATCATTACACTGATTGGCTTGGCACTACTCTAATCCCAGCAGTCTGGATAAGATAAAAAAGGACAAAAAGAGGCTTGTTTCCCTCTTTTGCTCTTGTTGCTTTTGCTATCTTCTGCTGCCATCAACTGTTGCCATGTACCGCCCTTCCTTGGAACCAACCTATTATGGATTGAAACCTCTACAAAACTGTGAGCTATATAAACCTTTCCTCCTTTAACTTTGCATGTTGGATATTTTGTCTCAGCAATGAGAAAAGTAGCTGTGGTATCCTTTAAATTGTGGGTGTCAAGTATTTTTTTCCAGTGATAAGAAAGTGACCAAGATAGTCTCTCATTAATCTAAGTCATTTACTCTAGGGAACTCAGAGTGACCTGCTCCAGCCATGAACCTTGAGATCAGACCAAGCCTCAGTAGAGCCAGCTTGCTGAAAGACTCCAGCCAGGGGTCCCAGCAGGGCAGGCCTGAGAACACAATAGAACAAGAGAGATAACCTTCCTTTATCAGAAGAGCTGCTGAGCTGCCTACCCCACTGTCTTGGTTACTTTTCTGTCGTTGCTGGGACAAAACACCTGACACCCAAAGTTAAGCAAGGAAAGGTTTATTTAGCTTACAGTTTCTGGAGATTTCAGTCCATAATCAGCTGGCTCCAAGGCAGGGTGGCATGGCACTGGGGCAACAATTCAAGGCAGCAACCAGAGCAAAAGAGCAAAATGTGAGCCTCTTCTCCATCCCTTATTTTGTACACAGGCCAACCCCCCCCTACTCTTCAGGGTGGGTGTAACACTCACAAAATGTCCTTGCCCTCCTTTGTACAGGATGAGGATATTTACAAAGTAAGAACCCTGGCTCTCTGCTGAGTCAGTTAAACTTCTACACTGCTCAAGTTGGCACAGTGTATCGACCAAAACACCTATCTTTTGGTTTCAGAGGCATCTGAGTTTGGGACCTGATGAAAAAGGGGGAACAGGCAACAGGGACAGAAAACCATGTCCCAGCTGCAAGTTTTATTGTCATTCTGGCTTCCTGGAAGGAAGAGCTGGACTAGAACAGGCCATTTTCCTGTAGGTTTGGTGCCACTTCCAGTCCAGAAAGACTTTCTCCCCACCCCTCGACATTTTGTGAGGGTACAAAAGTGAGTTTTTTATTTAGAAAAAGAATAGATATAATAAATCACTCACTTAACTGACAATCTCAGAAGAACAAGATAATTTTGTTATTTTCTTGACATATCTCTAATATTTTTATTCTGTATCTTTGGCTGCATGCTGTCATTGCTGTTTCATAGGACAATGAATTTGTAATACAGTTTTCCACATAGCAAAGGAACATTCAGCCTTTCCTCAAGCATTATTGATTGAAATGTATTTATTATTGATGCTTTAGGACACTTTCTTTAAGTGTTACTACCCTTTGCTAGTAATGATATGTATATTTTAAGGAATATTTTCCAATTTGGTAAAACATCTATTAAATTTCTTTCACGTTGGATCTCTTTCTATTTCAGGGCATTCAAAATTTCTTATGTAGCTGCTAATCTTTTAAAAAGTATTTATTTATTTATTTTTGTGGTGCTCGGGATTGAGCTCAGAGCCTTGAGCAAGCTAGTAATCACTCTGTTATTCCCAGCCCTTTTATATTTTATTTTTAAAATTTTGCTAAGTTGCTCAGAATGGCCTTGAACTTGCTGTCCTTTGGCCTCAATCTCTCCAGTGAGTGTTTTATTTGAAGTATAATTGACATCTATAAAATGGCCTCTTTAAAGTGTATGGTTCAGAGTTGGAAAAATCATCATTCACTATTTAATTTCAGAACATTTCCATCACCCTCAAAAGAAAGCTTGTATCCACTAGTGTTCCTCTTTATTCTTATATCCCTCTAGTTCCTAGAAACTATAGTTCTAGGAAATCTGATGTACATACCTACCTATCATCTAAATATATACCTATACGCATCTATCCATCCTATATCATTTGTCTACCTCACTATCTACTCACCTATTACTTATCTACCTATGTAATCATAATCTATGTATCTATCATCTATCTTTTCTATTCATCTATTATCCATGTGTTATCTATTTATTATCTTTAACTTTTATTCGGTAGCTAGAACTTTTCTGTATCTTATTCATTGGACTAAACAACTCATCTCACCAATGTTATAAACAATGTTATAAGCATATACAATGTTATAAGCAATAGAATAAACATATACTCACAAATGCTATAAACATAAACATATAACATCTCACCAATGTTATAAACAAATATCACAAACATATGTCGGGTACTGTTCAGGGACATGGAATAAGTGATCAGTAGGAAATAAACAGGAGGGCAAGTGATTTTAGCATAATATGAGAAATTCAGAAATGGAACTATAAAAAATATCAGAGAACAATCTAGAGATGAGATGACTTGGGCTTGAAGGATGAGCAGAATTTAACAATAGAAAAGATGGAAAATGTGGAAGCAGATGGGGGAAACTGGGTTTCCAGAGATACAGAGGAATCTTTATGGAGGCTGAGGCAGAGGGTGTGAGGCAGGGATTCCTGGAAAGATGAGGTTCAATCAGCAGGGTCTTGAATTTTATACTAAAATCATTAGAGTTTACCCTGAAATCTTCATAACAGTTTAAGCTGGTACATGACTACATTTTCAAAGGATCCCTTTGCTAGTGGGTGTGGAGAATGAGGAGTTGGTGGGATTGGTTGGAGAGGAGACAGGGATAATGATTAAAAGACTCTAATCAGTAAGCCTGTGATCAATAAGCAATTCACTAGTGTTTCATAAGGCTTTAGTCAGATAATCTAGGCCATGACCTGGGTTTGACGTCATGTGAAATGCATGAGAATATAGTTTGTTCTATTTTGTTTCTGCTGCCTGTAAACTTTATTTCACTCGATTTCCTCCCTATTACAATTAAGGATCCTGAATTGTCAATATTGTGTTTTTCTCTAGCCTCCGCTCCTCCACTCAAACATTTAAAACACATGTCACTAAGTCCATTAAAATGTAAACTGATCTGATGTGACTTCAAATACCAAAAAAGGTCACGCAACAAATGGGTGATTCCTAAGTTAAAAAAAAAGTAGTCATACCATATCTTATTTGAATCCTATAAGAAGAGTGTGATCCAATGCTTTGGGGCCAGTAGGTCTAAGAGGTGAATGGAACTTGTTTACAGTTATGCTGGTAGAAGGCTCTAGGTCCCTTTGGGGTAGGCTGGGGAAAAGATTCACAATGTAAATGTTCTGTAGCATACCAGGGTCCTTCCTCAAGGGAACCCAGGCTTTTCTTCATTCAGTGTTCTAGGTCTGAAACTGACTGGTGTCTGGGAATTGATTGAAGGGCTGTGACTCTGTTCTTATCATTTGAGTTAGACTTTTGCTCACTTTACCTGGATGCTTCCTACATATATAGATGAAGTAAGCATTTAGTAGGATTCCTGTCCATTTCCTTTCTAGGAACACCATGAACAATCAGCCAGCACCGGAGTTCTACATGAATCAGAGTGTTCTGTGGTTTGCCCCTGCAGTTCATTACTATAATTACACACACTTTGCCTTTATAGTGGTTGAGTGCTGCCACTTGGTTCCTACCTCCCCAGGATCCAATTATTCCTAGTGCATTGAAGTTTTCCAGTTGAATGGCTGCAGTTTTCACTGAAAGGTCTGGCCTTCAGAGAAGAACAATCACAGAGCTTTCCAATGCTTCCGGGGCTCCTTTTGCAGACCTACTTCCCCAAGAATTGGTGACAGGTATGTCTTCCAGTTCTTCCCAGCATGAGTGAGCATATCTTAAGTAGACCTCTTCACCACAATTAGAGGGTTCATTGTGTGAGGAGGGGTTGATCCACTGAGGAACATTCCAGGTGTATTAGTTAGTTTTCCTGTTGCTAAGGCACAGTACCCATTACTCTCAACTTAAAGGCAAAGGTATTTATTTGGCTCACAGTTTCTAGTGAATTCAACCATAGCTGGCTGGCTTCAAGGAAAATGGCATGACAGAGGAAAGCTGATCAACCTGTGGCAACCAGGAAGCAAAGAGAGACTGGAAGAGCTGGGGATAAGAATATACTCTTCCAGAACATGCCCTCAGTGACATATCTCTTTCAACCAGGCCCCATCTCTGAACACATGTTACTTTTGGGGGACATTTTAGATCTGAACTGTAACACTAGGAATGGGCACAAATCCACCCATGGGTTTGCGTATGAGAGCTCAGACCTGTATGTTTTCACGAGGCTCTTCCACAGCTGTATCTCCTGTCTTCTAAGAGTGGCCACTCACATTTAGTTTCCACACGAGCTTCTGGTAAGAAACTGAATTTCCTTGGATCCTTGATAGTGGGACCTGCTCCTCTCTGGGAGCAATCATACATGTGTTGATGGTGGGGACATCCCATCTGCCAGTAGAATCAATGCCGTGCAAGTGAGGGTTGTGTGAGGACCTTAATGGGATCTGGTCACCTTAGTACACAGTGTCCAGCTCTGCACGGCCACTGGCTTTTTCCTAACCCAGCTATTGGTGGTCTTCTCTGTACCGCTAATCTCATGAGGTATATGCTTGTATCAACAGTCATCAGTTTCTTTGATGACCTGGACCTATATTTCTACTCCTGACCTAAGGGATTACATTTAATTTTTGTCTAAGAGCATTATTATGGGTATTTGATAAAGTTATTTGTTTGATATGGTGAAGAGATAAAATGGGCTTATTTTTATGCTTGCTTTTGCCCAAATACAATGGTTGACTTTACTTTTTAAAGAAAATTAACTAAATCCACAATTGAATTAATTTAATCTGCTGAGAGTTAGAGACTTCCCGACTGACTGCACTATTGGGAATCTCTAATGGACATGGGCCAGTGGAGAAATAGGTGTCCTGGCTGCATTGTGCAAGGCACAGACTCTGTTTCCTGTAACTCACCAGCCCCTTCTCAGTCCCTTCCTGTCCCAAGTCTGAGCCTTTGCACACATACAAGGGCTCAATCAAGGTGGGCTCCTTGAATGACTGACTCTTTCAACACTCCAGGTCACCTTCACACTGAGCCATCTGGTAACCTCAGCTGTCAGTATGATCACCTGGGCCCTCACCCCTTAAGAAGAGCACAGCTGTAGAAGCACTCTGGGGAAAAAAAAACTTCCAATACTTAGAGCCACTGAACAATGAGGAGAGATAAATGTGCATAATTTACCCTGGAAGGAAACAAATCTTCCTGAGAGTGCCTATTGATCTCCCTCTTCATCCTGGGAGATTTGTGTGGCCTTCCAAGAATTCAATATCTCCAATAGTCTTGGCAGGAACTTAGCTTCCCCTGAATTTTGGATGGGTGTGTGTACCGATCACACTGTGACACCAGTTAGGTCTTGGTGGCTGCAGATGCCTAGTTCTTTCAAGTTTATATTACATTTTAACAGTGGTATTAACTGATTTTGTTGAAAGCTTAATATAAGACAAGTATTGGGCTAATCTAGTTACTTTATGCACCCTATGAGATGGTGTATTGTACCCATTTACAGATAAAGAAACAGAAAGCCAGAGAATTTAAGCAAGTTGCTCGATGATGACTAACACAGAAAGTGCTCTTTCTATGTACCAGCCCCTCTTCAGACTTCATTTATCAGATTCTTCACATTATCTGTCATCTTCCACGATATTGGAACTGTTATTATTTACATTCATATTCATGAGAACACTCAGATGCAAATAGGTTAGCTTGTGTAAGGCCATAGTCATGATGAGTGGCATGCTTAGACAGGCCCTTGTCTGGGACTCTCTCAGTTCTCCCACTATCATGTGCTCTTGTTTCTCAGGATAGATTCTCATAGAGTAACTTGGTTATTTGTGGGTTTAGATATGTTGCTGAATTTTTCCCCTTCAAAGCACAGATAAATTGCCTACAATGATTATAATGCTCTGTTCATAATTTATTTCCATTTGGAAGCCAGGTTGCAGAAACTTGAAATATATCAGACTGAACACTATGGAAGATTTCTGCAACCATTTTGGAATATAATATGCAATGTCTATTAAGTGACAGTTGTCTTTTTTATTCAACTTCAAGAAATTCTCCTATAGCAACATAAGCACTGGAGAGATTAAGCATATGATTAAGAATATTTTTGCAACATTGTTTATAATGAGAAGAACTGAGAAGAGTCTGACAGCCCATCACCTGTGTGTCTGTGTGTGTGTGTGTGTGTGTGTGTGTGTGTGTGTGCATGTTGGAGACAAGCAAATAGATTGATAAATTGTAGTTTGTCTTTACAATGAAATATGCAGCTATGACCTGCATTTTCTGACCTGAAGTATATCTAGATGACAGGAGCATGTGGCCGAGACACACCTAGGAAATACTCAACAACATTTGACACACCCCTTCCTACACACATGTGGCACTAGCTCATGACTGAATCTTAGAGGCATGCAGAGGAGAGTGGAAAGAGGCACATCATTTTCATTACCAGGGAGATGGGGATGAAGCAAGGGTAAGAATGGAGTTGGGGGACACTTAATTTTTTGTGTAGTTTCACAGGTAGATATGAACATGAATTTTTGAAGATTAAATAATAACAAAAAAATTGAAGTATAACTTGCATAGCAAATGCTCAGGTTAGTATGCGTGTGTGCAGTCATATCTTAACTGCACAGTTCAACAAATGCTTCCACCCACGTAACCAACACCTCTATCGAGATACAGGACACTTCTATCATGTTGGAAAACTGACTCGTGCTGCCACCCAGGCACTCCCTATTACCTCCTCCCCTGGAAGCAACTGCTATTCTTCATCCATAGGTTAGCTTTTCTTGTTCCAGAATTTCTTAGAAATGGAATCACACAGTGACTACTGTTTTGTACATCACTTTTGATGGACACAATATTTTTGAGGTTCACACACAGTGCTGTTCATTCCTTCTCTTTGCTGAATAGTATCCTATTGTATGAATATATCTCAATGTGTTTATTTTCCTGTGGATGGGTTTTGGGGTTGTTTCCAGTTTAGGACTGGAAAAGGGATAAAAAATTGTACATTTTTCACTCCCACTAGCAATTTTAATTGATGTATTTTATTTTATTTATGTATTTTATTCAGTTCTCAAATTTCTCTTTGGTTTCTTTATATAGTTTACATAACTAGATAATTCTTTATATAGTTTATATAACTAGATAATTATTATAATTAATATAATATTACATAATTAGATAATCATTATAGTCATCTTCTTTATTAATATTCAAACATATTTATGATAGCTTTTTAGAAATACTTGTGTGATCATTCCTACATCTCCATTGTTTTTAGTTTGATTCTTTCTCCTTTCTTCTTTCCTCTCTTCCTTCCCTTCTCTTCCCTTCCCTCCTCCCTCTCACCTCCCTCCATCCCTTTCTTCCTCATCCATCTTCATTTCCTCCTCTCCCTCTTCATTGTTTTATTTCTGAGACAGGTCTCACCATGTTGCTCAGGCTGGCCTTGAACTCCTGGGTTCAAGTTATCCTTCTGCTTCAGCCTCCCTAATAGCTGGGACTACAGTAGGCATACATTACCATGGTTGGCATTTCACATGATTAGAAGTTTTGGATCATGTAGTGGAGATTATGGAGACACATTGTTGAGTTTCTAGATTTTGTTATTTTCTTTTAAGGTTTTTTTTTTCTGACGTGTAGTTAATTTACATGAAAAATAGCTTAATCCTTTTAGGCTTTTATAAAAGCTTTCTTGGTATGATTTTAGAGTAGCCCTTCAAGGTTATAGGGGTAAGTTATTTTCTTTCTGGGGGTCTCAACTGCATGGCCAGAGTATTCAGGGATTTATTTCAACTGTGGCTGATTGGGACTGTTAAGCCTCCCAGGACTGTGGGATAGCCATATAGTTTACAGCTATTCCTTAGTTGTTTTTGGCCAAGTCTCTTGGCGTTTTTCCCTGGGAAAATGCAATTTAGTATTTTTCTAAAGACCATGCAGATTTCTGGAGGTCTTTTTTTTTTCGGTGCCATGTCTTCCTCTCCAGTGTCTTATTGGCAAATTCCATCTACCTTAGCAGAACTTCGATCATTGTCTTCTGACTGTGTTCTTCTTGGGTTCTATTGTGTGTGTGGTCCGGGAGGAGGTTCAAGTAAGGACCAGGGAAGTGTGGTGGTTGGGGGTCACCTGTGTTTCCTTCTTTCATGGATCAAAGCTCTGTACTGCATATTAACCAATATATGAAAAATTTGTTTCATGCATTTTGTATAGGTTTCTTGTTTATTTTTTATTTATTTTTATTTTTTTGCAGCACTGGGGATCGAACTCAGAACCTCGCGCTTGCCAGGCAGGCGCTTAGGTTGCTGAGCTAAATCCCCAGCCCTTGTCTTTTTGAGACAGGGTCTCACTATGCCGTTCAGGCTGGCCTTGAGCTCACTTTGCAGGCTAGGCTAGTTTTGAACTCACAACAATCCTCCTGTCTCAGCCTCCCGAGTGCTGGGATTACAGGCATGCGCCGCCAGGCCCGGCTTAGGTTTCTAGTTTATAATAAGAGATCTAGTCTGGTACCAGTTACTTCACTGTGTTTGAAAGGAGAACTCTAGTTAAACTTTTTCTTGTATTTGTTTTAACAATAATTTGATTTAACAATAAATACTACTTTTTGTTTTTAATAGACATACGATATTTGTGCATGTTTATGGGGTGCAGTGTGATATTTCAATATATGTATATATTGTGTAGTAGTTAAGTCAGGATATTTAGTATATCCAGACCTTATACATTTCACATTTCTTTGTGATAAGAAGAACCTTTACAATCTTCTCATCTAGCTTTTGAAATATTCAGTGCACTATTGCTAGCCATAATCAGTCTACTGGATAATAGAATGCCAGAACCCATTTCTCTTCTCCAACTGTAATTTTATACCTGTTGACCAATATTCCTTTCACCCTTGTCTCTCCCCTCCCCATCTTCAGGTAACCACTATTCTGCTGTCTTCAGAGATCAACTTCTTCAGATCCTACATATAAGTAAGATCACACACTATTTGTATTTCTGTGCCTGTTTTTTTTTTTCTTCCCATTTAACATAGCATTCCTGAGGGTACACTAAGGACAAATATCTTTTTTCCTCCTTCTCTCTTTGACTTTCTTTTTCCCTGACAGGGAATTTAGAGGGCTGGTATTTGACGAGAGATAGGAGACTAGGAAAGGCTGCCTCCATTTTAAGAAGGTTACATCCTCCTGGCTTAATCTGGCCCATCAGAGGCCTGCAGAAAATGTGAGACTACTAAAGAGTGCATCTTTCTTACCTCTCACCCCTGAGCACACATCTCCATCAGGAAACCCCAGGTAAAGCGGATAGTGGCTGTCACTGAAGATCAAATTCCCAGGCTTTACCATCCCACATGATGCTCTCTGGCCACAGACATGATAAAAAATCCAAGAAGTCCTTGTCTGATAGATGAGAAAGCAGGATAAGAGATAAACAAAACTGAAAGCTGTATTGGGAACTTTTCCAGGAATGGGCTGGGATTCCGACTCCATCCTTAGTTCTTGAACACTGCTGTGGAACACAGGCCCAGGAGAGGCATACCTAGTGGGCTTTCTACCTGGACACTAGATGTGAGGTACATTGCAATCGAATTTTCCCAACCCCAGCCTGAGACATCACATTTACTGAAAGCACAGCTTTCTGGGGCAAGTTGTAGAACTATCTCAGTCTCCTCTTTTACATAGTGTGTCCTACCCTACTGAGTGCTGAATTTATCCTGAGAAAAGTTTCTGTCTTAGAGTGTGTGCTGGTGGAAAAAGGTTGGCCAGGATGAGGAGAGCCTTGGTTTGGACTCTGGCTAAGGTCTGTTGGGCTGTCAGTGTGCCTTGGAATTGTATTAGTGAGGGGGCTTATTTATTTATTTATTCATTCATTTATTTAACTCTAATTAATAAATGAAAATGGTGTATATGAATGCAACATGATGCTTCAATTTATGTGTACATTGTGGGATGGTAAAAGCAAGCTATTCAACATACTTATATGCATTTCTTCACATACTTTTTGTGGTGAGAGCATTTAATATCTACTCTTAATGGTTTTTAAGTATACGATATATTGTCAATAACTGTAGTCACTTCAACATACAATAGATTTTTTAGAATTATTCTTCTTGTGTAACTGAAATTTTTGTTTTCCTTGACTAACATAAATTCATTGTTTCTCATATTCAACTTATGGCAAGTACTATTTGTTATGGCTTGTGTTTAGCTGTCCCCCGCAAAGCCTTATGTAGTCAGAGCTGGGACTTTTTTAGAGGTGGATGGATTGAGAGTGTGTGATGCTGGAGTAGATTCATGGTACAATGTTAGGTTCAAGGGCATTAAGATTAAGAGTGTGAGTGCTACCCACCCTAAGTGGCCTGGATAAGATAAAAGGAGCAGAAAGAGCTGTGAGCTTCCCTTGTTGCTTTTGGTACCATGATCTGTTCTCTGTGCTGCCCCTCTGCCAAGCCACCCTGCCTTATAGCCAGTCAATTATAGACAGAAATCTCTACAAACTGTGAGCTAAATCTTCATCCCAGCAACAAGAGAAAAGTAACTAAGATACTACTGTACATTCTATTTCTATGATTTTGACTTTTACATTCTGCATGTAAGTAAAATTAAATAATATTCATCTTGATTGATCTTGCTTGGCTTATTTCAATTAATTTTCTTCAAATTTATCCATGTTGTTGAAAATGATAGGACTTCCTCTTTTTTTTTTTTTTGAGACAGGATCTCTCTGTGAAGTTCAGGTTGATCTTGAACTCACTATGTGGGCTAGGTTAGCCTCAAACTCATGGTGATCTTTCTGCTTCAGCCTTCCAAGTGCTGGGATTACAGGCATGCACCATCATGCCTGGCACACTTCCTTCTTTTTAATGACTGAATAGCATTCCATTCTGAACATATACCACATTTTCTTTATCTACTGAGGAGACACTTAGTTTGGTTCCATATCTTACCTATTGTAAACAATACTGCCATGAATGTGAGAGGGCAAATATTTCTTTGACTTAAGATTTCACACATTTGGATCTGTACCTAGAAGAAGGATAGTGGTTACATATGGTGTAGTTCTATTTTTAAGTTTTTGAGGAATCTCCACACTGTTTTCTCTGAAGGCCATATGAATATACATTCCCACTAACAATGCACAAGAGCTCCCTTTTCTTCACATCCTTTCCAATGCTTAAATCTTTTGCATTTTGGTAATATCCATTATATTGCTGTGTGTGTGGAATGATTTCTCATGGTGGTTTAATTTGCATGGGAAGGAGGTCTTTGGATTTGAGCCATCTCTCTTGCTACCCAAGTTTCTAGGCTTTTGGAAGCTGATGGCCTCTGCTTCTCCATGGGGATGGTTTCCTTTACTTGGCAAAGGAGGAGTCTCCTTGGTAACTGATTACACTGCCTCCTTCTTAACTACATCTCTGAGACTTCTGGTAAATTATTTTTAGGAAGCAAAACCTAGGCAGATGGGAGCCACCAGTTTGATCACTGGGAACGGCTCCCTCAAATTCCCAATTTAGATTATTGGGCAGCCAAACTAGAAATCTCCTAGAGATTTCCCATACTAGGTCTCTGATGTTTAAAAATGGTGGTAAATGCAGGCTTTGAATGTAGGCTTATACGTTTCTCAGAACTCTTTCCGCTGCAACAGCTTGCCTCTTGATGGAGTTTTAAAAAGTCCTTGCTTAATACAGTGGGTCTCCGTGGAAAACCCAGGTACAGTATGGAGATGAGGAACAATTGCAGCGGAGTGACTTCATGCTGCAGAAATAGAACAGGGGACTACAATTAGAGATTGTGTCAGCATCCACCCAGCACTATAGCAGGCAATGGTGGATTTTGCCAGATGAGAAATCCTAAATAGAGGGTTTTAGGGACATCCAAACAGCAGTGTCTCAACATGGCATTTTGTTTGCTTGGAGACACTGCTGTGGTGGTTTGGTAAGTTTTCAAGATAAAGCAGCACTTGAATTATCACATCCCCAACTCATGACTCAGAAGATCCAGACTGTCTACACAAAGGAAAACAGTCCTATTTAGGGGCCTCCAAATGTAACTAAACTGTCAAATCAGCAGTTTCCTTAATGTGGACACCTCATGGGTGACTAACACTTTCACTCCCCAGTCAAAAACACTAAAGGGAAAGGGCAAAACAAACAGAACAAGGCAAAAATAAGATGAATATTGCAAATGCACCCTTAAGAACTTAACCTTGAACTCTAAGTGTTTTATAACAAATTCATACCTAAGTTGGAAATTGCTGAGAATGTCACCCATGTCACTTGACAAGGTTGGCTGAATGCTGATGAGAATTCTGGGAAAGGTAGGTAGGGTTCACTCATTACCTGAGGTAAGCTCATTCCAAGTAAAACATCTGGAGAATACAAGCTGGGTAGGAAAAGGACCAGGACTTGATCCTGTCTCCCAGGCCCCTGCCCTGTACTAAGCCTCATTCCTGGTGATAAGTTCTTTTGCCACATAGACATCTAATGGGTATTGTTTTCCCACAGCCATGGAGTCAGCAGCTGGAGCTGGAGGGTGGTGTGTGCAAGCTCCTCCCTGCAAGGGCATGGGCAGGCCAAAGACAGGGAAAATAGGGTCCCATCCTGGGGCTGCAGATCAGCATTAAGGCAAGGAAAAGCAGAAGTAGAGGACCCCTGTCCCATCAGAACAGTAGGGCTCCTCCAAAGGCTGTACCCTGAGAGCCCCGCCTGAGCTAGTAGGTTTGATTTTAGCAAGAGGTGAAAGGAAGAGCCTGGCTGTTTCCTGGCTAGTCTCATGAAAGGAGTCGGATATTGGCAGAAATTTCAAATTCTGACTGCGGGAACGAGCTATTTATGTTGAAAACATTGAATGACTTTTTCCCTCTGTCTTCTTTCACAATGCTAGATGGGCACCCTTCCAGGCCTGCCTTCGCACCCAGTTAGGCTCCAAAAGCTGCCTGGCATCCTCTCTGCCTTAAAGGTAAAGAGTCAGGCTGCATAAATGCCCCAGCAGAGCCCCCACCCTTGTGCTTAAGTTTAATAGGCACTTGACCTTTTTGTCTTTCAGAAATAAAATTTACTGAGTTTGGATTCCAGTCCCCCCAGCCCCCACTAACATCTAATTAACCAGATCACACTTTGACTTCAAAAGTGCACGAGAAAATGAGGAGATATATTATGATGTTCTCTCTGCAGGAGCCCCCAGAAGGGGGCTGGAGAGCTGAGCCAGGGGTCTTTTGAAGTATCTGAGTTGGTGGTCTGTGGTTCTGCCAGAATGCGAGATAAGCTGGTAGGCCTTCCTTTATGGTTTCTTTTTTCCCAATAAAGAGTGATTATCTTTCCTTTTGTTGTCATTGACTCTTCTTGGCCTGAATTTTCCAGGCTCTGAATCTGAGCTCCTTTGATGAAAAAGAAAAGGGGCAGCCAAATGTATCCTGCACCCCATCCCCCAAATATTCTTTTACTACCTTACCACTGTGTCTGGATTCCCACCACGGAAACCATCCCTTTAGCACCAGGGCATCGTGATTAGAGTGCGTCATGCAAATATACCACCAGAGACAGGACAATGCAGTAGTAAATACAGGAGAAGCAGAATCATGGCCCTTTGGAGTAGAGTTTGATTTGATCTAATTTCCTATTTTTTATAGGGTGGCTGCAAAGTAGAAGGACAGAGGAAAAGAAGACCAAACTTGATTGTCTAAAGCAACCAAGAATGACTACAGAAGCCTTCTTTTCTATTGTCCACCTCAGGAGATCTGAATTTGGGAGGATGCTGATCACGGGTTACCCTTGAAAACCAGGGCTAGTTACTGAGATAGAGTGGAAGAGGGCTTCTGGAATATTCTGGGACTTTAACTGCAGGGGATCAAGAGAACGATGCTGGCAGGTCATGGCTATAGAACCTGAGCAAACACTACAGGACTCACCTTGGTAAAGGAGTGACCAGGTGGAAAATGCAGCAACCAAAAGATTATGGGGATCTCGAAGTTGATTTTGGCTATGATGCTTTCCAAGAAGGACCCATCTGGCAGGTGAGCTAAAGCAAGAGCAGGTTGGGAGCATGAGTACGAAGCCCTCATTGTTTTAGAGATTTAAATGAGATAATAGCCATGCATCACATGGATAATCCAGTGGGTAGCATACAGTATGTGCTCAATAAATGGTAAAGGTCAACAATGTTGTTATTGCAGGTGATGTGGTTGAAGGGGAAGGAGATGTTTTAGAGCCTGTATTCTTTGAAGTGAGAGTGGCATTAATGGAGATAAGGGAAAGGACAGGTAAGAGGTCAAGGACTCAGCAAAAGTAGAGATGATCCCTGGGTGACGGTCAAAGCTTGGGCTTGTGAAGCCCTGAAGACCTGTCTGTCCTGAGGAGTAAGGAAAGAGGGACAAAGTTAGTCAGCCTGTTGTTTGCCTTCAATGAACCCCACATGTCAGGGACCATTTCTGACTTGGTCATAGTTATTGCCAGGGCATATAGCACAGTTCTGGGCACCTGGGAGGAACTAATAGAAGATGTCGATGCCCTGGTCATATCACCAAACTTTTCTCAACTGGCACTTTTCAAGTGCTAGTTTCTTTCTTTGCTTGGGGACTTTATCAGGTTGCCGAAATCTGCTTTGTCTTCCTGAGTGAAAGACCAGAAGTTGGAGAACACAATCAATGGGAGAACATCCTTAGACCTCTAGCTAAGCATATGAGTGCCCCAGCTCTCTCTACTCTCTGGAGAAATAAGGCTAAAAGCACAAACACTCCACTGGATCTCAGAGGTCCTCACGGAGGACTCCATAATGTGCATTTCCTGCTGCCTTCTCTTTCTTAACTAACTTTTGCTCTCTTTTCTAGGTGTTTTCTTCACTTCCCAAACAAATCGCTGACACTTGAATTCTTATCTGTGGGTCGGATTTTGGGGGATCCTAATGAGCCAGGACTTGATTGCTAGTTATTAAATACATGCACTGACTGGGCCTGCCTGGCGTCTGTAGCTTTGCCCTTTTCACTTGTGATGTCATTGCAGAAGCCCTATTGCAGCTGGGTGGTGGACAGGACAGGAATCTATAGCCTTGGAAAACACACACCCTAGGTGTCTCAGGGACTCCCAGGCCTTGTTCCCAGCCTTTGCCTCCTTTGTGTTTTGTGTTATGCATTTTTCCTAGTATGATTAAGAAGGAAAGAAAAGGTTTTCTGCTGTATATCCCCCACCCTTAGGTATTCTGCTTGGCAATTCGTCCTGCATCAGAGAAGAACCTTCTCCCCTACTGATTTTTGGAGACTGCCTCTCTCCATGTCTCATTCTTAATGCAATCAGTTAAGAAACACACCAAACCTTTGCAGCTTTAATTCCAGGAAAAGCTGAGAAGATGGGATAACAATGCTTGTCATGTGGAACAGAAAGAGCCACATGCAGAGAGATGACCCAACTGGACAGATAGAATCTGGGTGTTTGGGGAATCTAAGCTGCTGCTGAGTCCTTCCTCTGAGAAATTTGTTAAACAATCTCCAAGTCTTGTACAATTAGATGACAACATTTATTTGCAAATAGGATGGGTGATGGTGACAGCACTATAATTTATGTCTTCAATAAGTGGTTCATGCCCAGCACCAGAGTGGATCCGCTGCCACTCAATCTTGCCCCTGGTTTTCACATTTTGCATTTATATTGGGGATGTAAGTGGCAAAATAGAGCGTGTGACAGTCCAAGTTGTTCTCAGCTTCTTTTTCAGATTGCCAATTGTGCTGGTTTCTGATAAGATAATTACTTCATTTTGTATGTGTTTCTTGCTTCTCTTATGGCAAATTGGGCCATATTGGGACTGTTTCTGGAACATTTCTCCCATGCATTTATAGAGGGAAGATGCAGGTAGTTATTACTTTGTTACCTTTGGTTGAAAGTTTCCCAGCTAGGCAGGGAACATTCTGGAACTGTTAGGCTGAGAGAAACTTCTAAGGTCCTTCTAGTCATCTCATATTCAAATGGTCAAATTGCTTCCCTAGTATTGTCTTCTAACATTAATCTTCTGTTAGAAAGTGTATATAATTTATTGTCTAAACTAAATTCTTTTTGATGATGCAAGGGACACTATAATTAATTACCTGGGGGTGACAGTTATAAATATCTCAAATTTAGACAAAAAGTCATGCTACCTTCTGTGCCTGTACATCCCTGGTACTACAGAATTTCTTTACCCTGACAAGTGCATGTCAAAAAACTATTAAAAAAACCCCTTCATATATAGTGAGGAGATATAAACATTTGTCTTAAAATTAAGAGGACAAAGATGTATTCTGAGCTTTTCATTTCACTATAATATTGGAGGTCTTAGCCAGCATAATGAGAGAAAAATATAAAACAGTAGGCATAAGAAGAAACACAATTGCCATTTTCATTGACTGTTATGATTATCTAGATAGAGAACCCAAGAGACTCTAAAGACAATAATTGGAATTAACAAGTGTTTATTAAGATTGTTGTATATCAAAGCACAAAAATCAATTCTATACATAAGCAACAAGCCATTAAAACATCATCTACAAAAGTGTTTTGAATTCTGTGAAAGAACATTATAATATTTAAAGAAAACACAACTGAATGAATAGAGATATACTCATGTTCAAGGATATGTCGACTCTATGTGTATTGAAAAGATGCTGTTCTTCCAAACTTAGTTTCATAATTTCAATACAAATGCCAATAAAGATCTTAACGTGGTATTTGTGGAGTTTCACAAACCTTTTCTAAATTAGACATAGAGTAATGAAGGGCTGAGAATAGCTAGGGCACTGTTAGAACAGAATAAGGCGAGGGACTCATTCTATCAGGCACCAAGACTTGTTATAAAGCTATGCTAATGAAGAATGTGTAGTTGTTTTGTAGGGATAGACAAACATGAATAGAACAGAATAGAGAAGCCAGATAAACACATCTACCTCCAAGTGACAAAAATGACAGCAAATACACAGGTGTCATGAGGGCAATTAATTATCTATAGTAGTCAGGGTTTACTAGGGAACAGATTTAATGCAGGACACATGATATATAGGATCATTTTATAATATTCACCCAAAAAGTCAAATGCAGAAGAGTGCAGGAGATCTGTCCACACAATGAGATCCAAAGAATCCAGCTGAGGGCCTGGATCCTATGGCAATGTCTTGCATGAGTCCAGCTGGAGGCCTAAAGCCCACGACAATGTCTCATGCAAGTCTGTATTAAGCATCATCACTGGGAAAGCCGGAAGGTAAGTGGTGGAAGTTAGAAAGTCTGTGCCAGTGGGATAAAGGATCTGTGCCAGTGGGCTGAGGGATCTGCACTGGAGCCAGGAAGCAACACTTAAGGTAAGGACCAGAGCACTCCCAAAAAGAACCTCAGTTATCCTCAGCTACAGCGAGGACCTGAGCTCCTCCAATGATGAGAACAGCTGAGTTCATATCAGAAAAACCAGTGGAACAAGCTTCTCTAGAAGAATCAACAGCATCTCATCCTCCCCTCCAGTGCTCCTTTTTATGCTGTTGGCAACAATCCTCAGGCAGGCCTTCCACATCTAGAAAGAACCACACTGATTCAGTTCAGCGGGTGTTACAAGTTGACCATTAGTTAATCCATCACATTATCCATATTGAAAAACCACCAAATTGCTAACTCATGTAAACAGACACACACAAAAATTCCAGATGTGTTAAACACCTAAAAGCAGGAAAGAAAAACTTTAAAAATTTCAGATGAGGATTTGGGAGGACTGTGTCCATGATCTCAGTGTAGAAAATCTTTGAAAATTAAAAACAAAAACAAAAACAAAAACAAAAAACAATTACAGACACACACACTTGGGTTGATTATAATCCTTGGTTTAGACAGAATTTCAAAATTTTTCCTGGCTTGCTTCTATCAGTCATATATATATATATATATATATATATATATATATATATATTTTTTTTTTTTTTTTTTTGTACCTGGGGTTGAACTCACGACCTTGCACTTGCCAGGCAGGTGCTTACACCGCTAAGCTAAATCCCCAGCCCCCTGTATCAGTTTTATTTACTTATTTATTTAATTTTTATTTTTTTATTTTAAAGAGAATAGAACAAAACAAAACAAAACAAAGCAAAAGAAAACAGAATAGAGTCAAGCATAATATAACATTTCAAAACAGAACACTGTAAGCTATACAGGTTTTCAAAACATAACAACAGGAGATTAACAATGGTTACCCTAGTGTCTCTTGCTTTCTTCAAAATGGTTGTTCATACATTTACAGACAATAAACTCAAAAAAAACAAAGTAATGTAAAACCAGATAAAACAAAAGAGCATTACAGGCCTTCAAGTCGGACAACAAGAAACCAGAAATGGCTACCGTAGTGTCTCATTTTTCAAAGAGCTGTTCCTATCTTCTCACATATTGCCTTCAAATAGTAGGAAAGGGACTTAAAGCAATCAAATCAAAGAATAAAAGCACTACTGGACTTCAGAACCCTTTCTCCATATTTATTGGGAATTTTGTATCTTATTGAGTCTTTCAGTTTCTTACACTAGGGAGACAATGTGGTGTTTACACATGCGTGTTTGGTTTATTTCACTTATGAGTATGGTCTCAAGTCGCATCCATTTACCTATAAAAGCCTCAATGTGATCATTTTTTATAGCTGAAAAGCACTCCATTGTATAAAAGTACCACATCTTCTTTATCCATTCCTCGATTGATGGGCATTTGGGTTGTTTCCAAGATTTGGCTATTACAAATTGTGCTGCTATAAACATGGGTGCACATACATTACTGTGGTAAGATGATTTCACTTCTTCTGGGAATATGCCCAGAACTGGAATTGTTGGGTCAAATGGAACTTCCAGTCCTAGCTTTTTGAGAAGCCTCCAGACTGACCTCCACAGTGGTTGCACCAGTCTGCACTCCCACCAACAGTGGAGAAGAGTTCCTTTTTCCCCACAGCCTCTCCAGCATTTATTGTTGGTGGTTTTCTTGATCCTGGCCATTCTTTCTGGAGTGAGATGAAACAATCTCAGAATTGTTTTAATTTGCATTTCATATATTTAGAGATGGTTAATAATGCAATAAATACTTATGAACCCACCACATAAAACAAAAATTAGAGACTTTTTGTTTATTTGTTTCTTTGTTTTTGAGACAGGGTCTTGCTCTGTAGTCCAGGCTTAACTTTAACTCACTTTGGAGCCCAGGCTGGCCTCCAACTCATGGCAATACTCCTGCCTCAGCCCACTGTATGCTGGGAAAATTAGAGTCTTGAGACAACAACCTACAAGTAGAAGTCTAGATTCCCTGTATGTTGCCCCTTTGCCTCAATAACATGAAGAAACTGTCATGATCATATGCTCAGGAATTTTTTGTTTTCTTAAGTTGTTTTATTCCACTTAAGTTTTCCCAATAGAATATGTTTTTAATATAACTATTTTAACTTTATTAAAAGGGTACTAAGCTGTTTTTAATCCTTTGGGAATTGCTTTATTCATTTTATATGATATTACTAAGGTTCTACCATGTCATTGTGCTTCACTGTAGCTAATTTCTTTCATCGTTCAATGATACTCCATGTGTGAATGCACATAGCTGATTTATCCATATTCCCAGTGGTGGTCTTTGAGTTGTTTCCAGGATATTTACCTTCCTGAACCATGCTGCCATGGGTAGTTTTGTGCTGTCTTGTCCTACAAATGTAAGAGTTTATGTTGAGTATTTGAAAGGTAAGGAAAGATTTCTTAAGACAAAGAAGTGTATTGATTACATAAAAGGCTGGTAAATTGACTTTATTACAAGTGAGGATTTTCATTCTTCAGCAGATGCCTTAAAGAAAGTGAAGAGACAAGTTATAAACTGGGTCAATATACAAAAATCAATTATATTTTATACCTCAGCAACAAGCCATTTATAATACACATAGCCTAGGGAGAGTTAGTAACAAGAATATAAAATTACTCTTAAAAATCAAGAGGAAAATTACAACCAAATTTAAATGAGTAAAAGTCAGGAATCAACATTTTGCCTGTAAAGACTATATAGAAAGCCAATAAACATATAATTAGTGATGTAGGAAATGCAAATTAAGGCTACAATGAGATCCCACTCTCATTCAATTGGCAAAAATTGACAATATGAAAATACCTAGTGTCGGAGGGGATATGGGTCCATGGTATCTCTGAGACATTGTTTTATTTGTATTATTGGAAAGCATTTTGTTTTTCTCTTCTAAAGTTGAACATTTACATTTATAAGCAATTCCATATCTAGGATATAATTATTTCACAAGACATAAATGAACAAACCACTAAAACAGATCAATAATTTTTACCAGTAAACATTTATTTTGAATCTCTGTTTCTAAGACACCCCTGGAGGTGAAGTGCCAAGAGATGGAAGAGATACAATAATATCATCTCCAAAGGATTTGTGTACAGAACATGGGGAAAACAATTCCAAAAATCAACTAGAAGGCAAATACTGTCATGGAAAAGGGAGCCAAAGGTATGAAGGGTAAGAGCTATGAAAGAGCACAAATGACTAGAAAACGAATTTTATTCACCCTAATGGGTGGGTAGAAAAAAATGCAAATGAAAACTATGAGATTCTACCTCACATTTATCAGACTGCCAACAACAACAGCGCCACAGTATCAAATGTAGTTGACAATTTGGTACTACAGAACTCTCTTACATGACTGTTGGATGTGTGAGCTAGTAACACTGACTGGTAGAAAATCTTTGACTTTACAGAAAAGTCAAACATGCATGAAGAAACTTAAATATAAACCTTAGAACAGCTCTTAGTTGAATTCAAAGATGCAAGCAAGAAGATTTATGGCCACAGTTTGTAATAGCATCAAATTGAAACAACCTAAATGTGCATAAGTGGGAGAATGAATAAATTAGCTGAATAATAATCATAATGGAATATTTACAATAGGGGGTCAGCAAGTCTTTTCTATAAAGGGTCAGATGATAAAGTATTTTAAGCTTTGCAGGTCGTAGTCTGCCACCGCTATTCAATTCTCCCTCTGCAGTAGGAAATCATCCACAGACAATGCTTAAATGAATGAGCATGCATGTGTTCCAATAACTTTATTTACTGAAAGCGATGGCCAACTAGCTTTGGCCCAGGGGTCAACATCTGCTTTACAGAAATGAGAATAAACCCATTAGAGTGACATATGTCAACATGGGTAATGTTGATCCCACCAATGTGACACTGAGTGAAAAACAGGTTCCAGAAGACAATATATGGATATGCATTTTATGCGCTGAATGTCTGTGTCCTTTACAAATTCGTTTGTTGAAACAGCACTCTGTAATTAAGAGATGGGGCCTTTGAGGGATGATTAGAATTAGACGAGACCATGAGGGTAGTGCCCTCATGAATGGTATTATGCCCTTGAAATTGTCATGCAAGCTTGCTTTCTGGCTCTCTATCATGTGAAGTCAGTGATCTACAACCCAGAAAGAGGGCTTCACCAGACCTTGACCCTGCTGGCACCTGGATCTTGAACTTTCAGCCTCGAGAACTGTGAGAAATAAATTTATGTTGTTTGTAAGCCACTTAATCCACGTACTTCCTTACAGTAACCTGAACTGATAAGGATAATGCCATTTATATAAAATTCAAAACATGCAAACAATAGCAAATATTGCATGATGCACAAATGTATGTAGTGAAATATAAAAAAAGGCATCAGAATGATAAACTCAAGTCCAGAGTAGAAGTTACATCTTGAGAGCAGAGGCAGGGTTAGGGAGAGACTGGGGTGAGACCCAGGGACTTTAGCTGTGTCTGTAAGGACTAATTTCTTCAGCAGAGTGGAGGGTGTGTGGGTAATTGCTGTGATATTTCCTTATAAGTTTCTGCATCTTAATATTACATAATGTATTCAACAGTAATACAAAATGAAAGAGACTGCAAAAGAAGGGGATGGCTTCCTCATTGTGTGAATCCACATCATGTCATTTTAGTTTTATATATTTTTTGTTGTGAGTGAACGCAGGAGCACTCTGCCACTGAGTTATGTTCCCAATATTTTATTTTTCATTTTGAGACAGGGTCTTGCTAAATCACACGGGCTGGGCTTGAAGCTACAGTGCTCCTGCCTCAGCCTCCCTAAATGCTGGGATTACGGGTGTGTGCCACTGCGTGCAGCTTCCACGTCACTTCATAATGTGTCTGCATGTCCACTTACATCATCTCCTTATCCACACTAAAACACAGCTCAGATCCTTCAGGAGTGAGAATATCTTCACCAAATCCCCTTTCTTTGTCTTTACTCCAAGAAAACTTTCTGTGGATGGGTTGGGTCATAATCCCTAAGGACCATCTGCTCCTATTTGCCCACACAAGTTTCACTGGGCTGGTGTGGGAAGCCAAGGAAGAGCTGAGGATGATTGGACTTTAGGGCACAGTAGCCTTTCTAAGGGAAGGAGCTATATTCTTGAGGTTGTTCCTTGACCTTCGTACCCCTCCCCAGAATCCTTGTGGGTTGGGCCACATGATGACTGGAGAGCCAAGACCTTTGAATTTCAGGCAAGTTGTTTGGCTTCTTTGGGCCCATTTCCTCACCTGAGAATTTGGAGTCATGTGTCTGCTTCACAGAGCTATTTGGGACCTTGAAGAGGACTGTCAAAGCCAGAGATGATGGTACATACCTGTAATCCCAGCACTCTGGGAAGCTGAGGCAGGAGGATTGGGAAATTTAGCAATTTAGTGAGATCCTATCTCAAAATTACAAAAGAAAGAAAGAAAGACAAGACCAGACCAGACCAGACCAGGAGTGTAGTTTAGCATGAAGCCCCCCTGGGTTCAGTTTTCAGTACCACAAAACACAAACAAACAAGGGATGTTGCATGTAAAGAAGCCGGTAGCCTTTCCAATCAGTGAGCTAAAGAGAGGCAGGTACAACTTACGTTCCTTCAGAAACACCCACTCCAATGACAGTTCACAAAGATTGGTCCTTTCTTCCCTTTTACATGATTGCAATATGCTGCTGCATTTTATGCCTATTTATTTATTTATTTATTTGCCTGCTCCGTTACTTATAACAAGCAATTGCAGGAAAGGAGGCAGGGCATAAAGCACGAAATTGAATCATGTTTCGTTTGGAGTTTTCTGCATTGGTCAGTTTGCTTATCTCTGCCACCCCAACTATTCTTTCCTTTTTCACTCTACTATAAATGAGATCTTTCTCCTCTCTTCTAAGCTGCTATACTTTTGTGATAATTGGTCCTGTGTGTCTAAGATTATGGAATCACAGTGTCAGGTAAAACTTTTAGAGGCCATGTCCCAGGGAAGGCATTCTTTCTGGGGCATTTTTGAAAGACATATATTGGTCTCTGATTGCTTCCTATGATGGAGAACTCACTACCTGTACAAGAAGTAGGAGTCTGAATTTACTTTCACAGACTTGGAGAGCCAGGAGGCTACTAATTGACTGGGCAAGCTTGAGAAAAAATTATTCCTTTTCTGTGCCTCATTTTCTCATCTGCAAAGTGGGATTATTCCCATAATTACACATTTCTTCTTGGGTTGTCATGAGGGTTACATGAGAATTTAGGAAAATATTAGGCACAGTGCCTGGGGCATAGTATGGGTCAATATAGTTTAGCTCTTGTATCGTCAGTGACCTATTTGTTCACAGACCAAGGCACAGAGCTATACCCAAACCCAGCCTCCAAATTTCTGCTTAGTGGATCCATCCCACTTAGCCCCACACCAATAATAACAGTTGCTTACCTAGCAAAGATGAACGCTGAACTAGCTGGTCATGGTTCCATATTGAAATGCTGGTAATTAAAAGCCACAGTACTCAAGACCCCCCCCTCCCCACTAATTCTTCTAAAAATTCTTCTGCAGAGAGATGGATGGGTCTGTCATGTTTCTACTTCACATGGAGAATATGATTACAGGCGTGCTCGAGAGTCTGAGCTGCTCAAACAGTGAGGTGCAGGCTTTGACGAGGGTACTAATTAGGGGCTCAGTTTCTCGGGGAGCTTAAAAATAACATACCCAGCCCATTGACAGTGCTTTAGAATAAACTTCTTTCTTAATTGCTGCTCCACAGGGGAATGTCTGGTTTCTGTCATGTATATATGGGAAGATATATATATATATATCCTACACTTCTCCTTCCCTAAATAGTTCTCTCTTCTTCCTGCCCAAACAGAATGAAAAACCTTAATCATTTTGCTATGGAAGTACTGGGGGAAACCGTGGAGTATGACAAGGTCTGGGAGTGCTGAATCTCTTTCTCTGAATGCCCCCCAGCTCATACACACACACACGCACACACACACACCAGCTCCTAGCAGGTGGAAGACGATTTACTAAGTATCTTGTGTATCGAAATACTAACGTGCCAAATTGAGTTCTAGTTCTCTCCCAAGACCAGGGAAAGTAGGAGCTTTCTGTGGGGAAGACCTTACTTTTCCCTAATTTTATTTAAAATTCATTTTTTCCCCCTGGTTTTGGAAGTAAACATGTCCATCATTCTTTGAAAGAGGAAATTACCTAAAAGCATGAAGCAGGAACTGAAAATTGTTCAAAGTCTCACAATCAGAGTTCACTCCTGTTCGCAGCGTAGGCTGTAAAAGATCTAGGGATCTTTACAAAAGTGCTCCAGAAGACGCTAATAATCTTAACAATGCCAGAAAGAAGCATTAATAATAGCAAAAAACCCGGCCATTTTCTAAATATCTTAATCCATTTTTATCTCATTTAATTCTCTCAATTACTCTGCCGATATTGTGTCCATTTTGTAGATGAGGGGACCTGAGATGTGGAACTGTAAATAACTTACCCGAAGTCACATGTACGTGGTACTGACTCCTCATTATCGTGTCAAGTTCAATACAGGGGTTTGAACCTATTCTTTCAGCACACGATGCCCTGTGTATTCTACTTTATGCATTTGACTTTATAAAACAAACATTTGTACATGAGGTGGTGGACACGTCACTGGCAATGTGAATGTGTGTGCTCATGGCGTATGTGCTTTGTGAATGGTCACTGCACTCCAGTGCATGCCTTCATCAATATTGTATGCAAATGGCCCTATGGGTTTTGGTGTTCAGGTGTTTGCAATGGTACTGGGAGACAAAGCCTTTGGGAAGTAATTAGGCTCAGATGGAGCCGGAAGTGTGGGGCCTTCATGGTAGAATTAGTGCCCTTACAAGAAGAGACAACAGACTGTCTCTGTCATTGTCTCTGTCTCTCTGTGTCTCTCTCTCTCTGTCATCAGAGAACTCAGAGAGAAGGCAGCCATCTATATGTCAAGAAGAAAGCCCTTTCCAGAGACTAGGCATACTGGGCCCCTGACCTCAAACTTCTAGTTCACAGAGTTGTGAGAAAACAAATGTTCGTTGTTTAAGCTACCATGTCATTTTGTCATGGAAGCCCAAGCAGATCAAGACAGGGACAGGGACTAAAATAGCTTTGTTCTTTTAGCAGGGATGAACTGAGGGAGGTAGACACAGGATCTAAACGCAATACAGATTCAGGATACTACTTCCTTTGGAACCAGAGTTGCTCCAGCTGTCTGGGGTTTGTTCTGCAATATTCCAGACCCAGAAAAAGCAGGACCCTGGTTCCATTGGTTTCACATGTGCAACTCCAGTTCTGTCCTTCAGAGGGCGAGGGAGGATTTGGGGTTGGAGTTGAGGAAAGGATAGAGCCAGGATTAGGCACCTTGCCTGAGCTCACAGTTGGAGAAATCAAAACCCATACAAGAAAACCCACCCAAGGTCTCAGTAAGATTTGGGGTAGAGTCTAGGATGGAGCTCAAGTCAGCGGCCCCTTGCTGGGGCTTTAGCACAACCCTGGGTGATAGAAGGTGGAGGCCTGAGGAGGATGTTTCCTGGATCCATTTCCCAGCTCCTTGTTTGCCTTGTTTATCATGAAGTATTTCTACCTCTGTGTCATGTCAGTTAATTCACTAAATTTCCTTGGGTTAGAAGCTCCCAAGGTTGAGACATAGACTTGAGGCAGTCTTTAGCTCTACCTCTCCTGAATCTGAAAACTGGGGGAGTGTGTTTGAGGCAGGGCCTTCTGCTGTAGGTGGAGGAGAGATGGATTTGCTGGCAGAGAAGTGGTTTAGGGAAGTCTCCCAGGGGAGATGATGCTTGAGCCTGCATCTAGGGTGACCCTGTGTCAGGATGGGGAGAGCACAGGACTAGAGTAAGGGTGATGGGAATGTTGGGGAAGAGTACTATGTAAGGGAAGGTGGCTGACCTGGTGGGAGGGCACTGGGAACCGTAACAGAGATGGCTGGTTTCCTCTGGGCAACAGAGGAGCATGGCTTAGTGAGGCAAACCCCCTATGCTGTCTGCCCCAAGGGAATGTCTCCACTGGTATTTGGAAAGCAACTGGTTAATGACTTGAGTGTTTCCTCTCCACCCTCACAAACTTCTCTGTGTCATGTCAGGCCATAATTCTTCCTAATAAAATAATATGAAGCTCAATTATGCTCCTGTTCCCATGTTCCTGGACTTCATTAAGCACAGAGGGATTAAAAACTTGTATAAATTAATCAATGTAGCATAATCCTAAAAATTAGAAGATGAGTCCTTGAGGAAGTAATGTAATACGGGCTTTTTAATTAGCAGGGCCTCTGAGATTCATTGCTCTTGCCTGCGAGTCTCCTGTTTATGAATTGCTTTATCCTTTGAAGGGGAAGGCCCTGTAGACTGCAGGCCTGTCACTAGGAAATGGGAAAAGTTGTACTAATTCCCTGGCTGGTGTCCTCCTCAGAGCCAGAGCAGGATGGCAGAATTGGCCTTGGCTTGCTTTCTTCCTTTTCTCCCACAAGAAGATCAAACTTCTTGGGAAATAAGCTACCTTGGTCTTTCTCGCTGGGCACCTCATATTAAGAGCATGGGTTTGGGATCAGATGGTGGGTGATTCCACTGGCTCTGTGAAGGTAGGCTGGCCATCTGATCTCTTGAAGTTCCCATTTCCTCATCTTTTCTAGGCCTTTGGGAATCACCTCCTGACATAAATGAGCACTCCCCACAGTCCTAGAGTCTTTCCCAGCAAAGTTCTTGTCTTACTTATGTTCTCATTGCTGACAAACAATACCTGACACCCAAAACTTAAAGGAGGAGAGGGGTTTTTTTTGGCTTCCAGTTCTTGAAGTTTTAGTCTGTAATCAGCAGGCTCCAAGGCAGAAACAGCATGGTGGAAGGGTCTTGAGAAGGAAAGCTGCTCATGTCATGGTGGCCAGGAAAGAGGGAGACAAGGGAGCAGCTGGGGAGAGACACACCCTTCTATGTCACACCCCTGGAGACCTGCCTCTAACCAGGGCTCACCTCCTAACAGCAAGTCAGCTATGTGCTCAGTGAACCGGGTTCATGATAAAACCAAGGAGCCAGAGACGGTGCCAGTTAGAATTTAAGAGCCTTTATTAGCCAGCTGGCAACTGGACAGCAGGACCCACGCAGGGAACCACTGTGCAGTGCCTAGTGAAGGGAGAGCTAGGTATTTATGTACTATAACCATACCCCCGGTGACAATGGTTACAATTAAACATGCATCCATGATGTCCTGGTTGCCATCCCCGTTGACAATGGTTGTAATTATACACACATCTATAACATCTTGGTTACCATCCCCATTGACAATGGTTACAATTACACATACATTTATAATATCCTGGTTACCATCACACATACACCTATAACATCCTGGTTGGCATACCTGCTGGGGCATGGTACACTGAC
>RJWT010004574.1:0-33017 GCA_004365215.1 Cuniculus paca
ATTGTCAAAATGGAGATTCTGAAGAAGCATGCTATCAGGCCTAAAAGTATGAATTTGGCATAAGTTTCCAGATGTTTTTGGGGATACTAACATTACAAATCCATGGATGGCACTTGATAAGAAAATAGGAAAACTAGAGAAAAAAAAGAATAAAGAAAGGTAGGGTTGCTTTAGCTATACACAGTTCTAGAAAGTCATGGATGAAAAAATATTTGTTGAGTGATTTTAATGTGTTTGTTATGGTACAAAGCATTTGATGTGAATTATCCCATCTAATCTTCACAATAACGCCACTGAATACATAGCATTACTCTCATTTTTCAGACAAGGAATTGAAATTTCAGCAAGGTCAGTGATTTGCACACATTATGGGGCTTTCCTATCTACTTGCCTACCAGAGCACAGGTGGTCTGAGCACCAAATGAGCTCCAAGGAAATGCTCTCTTCCCAACATTTCCCCTAAAATCATATTAATTTTATATTTCCCTTTCTTTTGGGTCTTCCCTCTTTACCCCTACTGTTAAGACCTAAGCATTTAGCCACAGAACCAAGCAGAGAACTTTCTTTTTCATCTTTTTGAGACAGCATTTCACTATGCTGTTGAGGCTGGGCTTGAACTCATTTTGTGGCCCAGACTGGCCTCGAACTCACAGCAGTCCTTCTGCCTTAGCTTCCCAAGTGCTGGGATTACAGACATGTGCCACGATACCTGGCAAGCAGAAAACTTTCATAAATTCAATTATCTTTTGGCTGACTTATCTGTTGTACTTGAGATGTTTAATATTCTAGCTTAACTAAAATATAATTAACTGTAAAGTATAATTACAAAATTAAATGCAAGAGATCTGAAAATTTTTTACTTTCACTGTGATGTCAAATTAGACCTACATGCATTCAAATGATTAAATGAAAGTATGAATACAAGGTATGATTGAAAACTACAGTGAAATGTTTAAACTTAAAAATTATTACAGTAGGATACATTCCCATTAATCCCCTTCAAAATATTCCCCCTTGCATCAAACACATTTACCCCATGGTTCTTGCCACTTTCTGATGAAGTTGTGGAAGTCCTCTTTTGTGATAGCTCTTGTTACAATCTTATGACTGCCCTGATGTCCTGAATCAATTTAAAACATTTACCTTTTGTGGGCACATTGACTTTGGGAAAGACCCAGAAGTCGCCCAGTACCAGATCTGGTGAATAAAGTATATAAGGACATGTCACATCACGTTTTTAATATGATGTGGATGGCATTTGGCAGCAGCATTTACCTTTATCTTTTTTTTTAAATACCTCAAAAAGATACTTACAAAAGAAGATTTCCAGAACTGCTTCAGGAATGGGACAAATGTGTTAGAAGAAAAAGTATTTTGAGTCAAATTAGTGGCATTTTACTGTCATAAATTTTAATTTAAATATTCATCATATACATACTTTGATCACATCTTGTATGTCACATACTGATAATTTAAAAAATGAAACAATGTTATATCACCCAAAAATATTTCATAATGGATATCATTTTTTAAAGTTTAATCATAAGTTACATTTTTTAATTGAATAAGACATTAATTATCAAACAGTTCACATGCTCTTCTATATCCTCAAACAACAGGACTAGGCAGGGAGTTAAGGAAAAAGTAATAGATATATATTTGCAAATATCTCTGGAGGCCAGAGAATTCTAAGAGTAATTTATGTCCTAGCTAACATTGAAAAAATAAAACAAAATACATGCAGTGAAAAATCAAGTACCCCAAATTAAAATTTCCTGGAACAGATGCAATGCAGTAGCTGCCAAAGGGTCCCTGCAGCCTTGCAGAACAGGTGGGGTTTAGGCATCTCACAGTGCTCCAGGGTTATTTCTAAAGTACTTTCATCATCTCTAAAAAGGAAGTAGTAATTTTGTTCACCAAGCCATAAAAAAGAAAGTATGTGTAAGTAAACGTGTAAAGTCCTCCCAATTGGCTGGTACCTTATTATCTGACTTTGTTTAAAATCTTTAACATATAAAAAGTGTACAAAGAAGCTATCCTAAAACATAATTAAGAATTCTTTTATTGTTGAAATCAGGGATTGGAAATCAGTCACAAAGCACTCAGAGTATGCCTCCTTTCCTGCCTAGAAGGTAGTAAGTTCTACAGCAAACAGAGATGTTCAGGTGCAAGTTATCAGATAAAATATCATGGCACTTTAACACTAAACAGGCAAATGAAATTCCATTTCAATGTTAACTACTTTCCAGAAAAGGAAGAAGACTGTACAGAGAGGGAAAAAAAAGACAAATATTATTTTTTGGTAACAGGAAATGTTTCTTTACCTTTGTACCAAAATGCCCTTACCAAAATATAAACAAAATTATTGCTGATGAATCCCATCACAGATGGCTTTATAAAAAGCTGAAAATATCACCTAATTTATAATAAAGGAAACTGGATTTTCTGAATTTTCTTTTTTTTACTTTTATATACGATGTCTAATCTGACAACAGATTTAGCAAGAAATGATGGGGCGGGGGCCAAACCAATGTTTTCAATATGAAAGAAGATTTTAACATTTTAAGAAATACTCACCATAGACTATTTTAAGAAATCACAGAAAATTCATAAAACAAGTTGGGTTAAAATGAATAGCTATGAAACTCTAGCCTTATAGTAGTTTCTTGGTAACTCTTACCATATTTCTTTCTTGGCAATTCCCCAAAGAACAGGAGCCCTTGCAAAAATTTCAGTTGCTGCCTGACCTGTTAAGCGAAATAATATTTCTGTCCAAATAATCCTTTTATGCTACATCAATTCTAATATATTTTTAGCAAGCAATTTGGAGCAAGAACTCTTCTCAAAGCTGCTCCTTACTCTATCTTGCTAGACTGCCAATCTTACGTTTTGAACTGTACAGTGTCAGCTCTAGGCCTGCAGGTCCACTAAAAGTCCATAGTAAAACCCTGCTCTGAGATGTCAAAAACAAGAAAAGAGGCTCACAGAGACCAAAAAATGCAAGTGGCTTCATGCCCACCCTACTACCACCAAAAAGTCCTGAGACAACTCTCAAAACAATTCTTTGATTACTGTTTAAAATGTTCTTTAATTGATTACTGTTGTTTAAAATGTTCCAGTCATCTGATTGACAGAACTCACAGAAGCATTCACACATGTTGGAGAAACAGAAGCTGAGAGTACACACAGATTCCAAAAGTAAAGGAGTTTGTCCTTGGACAGAAAATAAAGCTGTCCTTCTGTGTTAAGCACTATTCCTTAATTTGACATGTCTTCCTGACCAACTGACTCATACTTTTATACTGAACATTTTCTAAATACATATAAGAGCTATGCTGCCCAAGAGTATTAACATAACAGCCTCCACCATAAGACTTTACATCCAAGTTGAGACTTAAAGGAACAAAACTACAGAGAATATTTTAAAAACTAACACTGGGGTCTGATATATTCAAAGCACTGAAATACTTGCATCTCAAGATCAACATTTCAGAAGCAAAACTCTAAATATTCATAAGCAACAAGATCTTTACTAAGATTTAGCTCCTTATTCAAGACAACAAAACTAACTCGCGTCCACTAGAAAGCTTTCAAAATAAAGCATTTTGAAGAGATACCACATTATAACATTTAACCCTGAATGTTTTATTTCATAAACCTATTTATATGGAGACAGAGTCTATATCTAAAACTGCAGATATTTTAAAAATTTCCTTTGCCATTTGGGGGATGGAAAAGCATCCCTGATTTGTATATTAAAGCACAAGCATCTGTCCTACTGATGATATTCTAGGGAAACACATTAGCATAAAATTTAACGATGTCAAATAAGTGGATGTGAAATAGGGACTGCGTAAAGACACTATTTCCAAGGCTGACAGAAACATCACTGTTTAGAAATGCAAATGAAACCATTATGTTCAATAATTATATGAAAATATGAACAGTTCAGCATGTTTTCCAGCCCTGATGGCGGTTAATGGGATGTACGCTTATGTAAATAACTACTATTAAAGCTAATGCTGAAAAAAACTAATAAATTCATACTAAAGCAACTGATTTAGTATGCTTTTAAACCCCAGCAGTGCTCACTTATTAGAAAAGAGTGCATTATTATGTTTAGAACTCATTACTGCTACAAGTCACTGCAACTCCATCAATTACCATGCATTAATGAAAATGGGACACATACAAAAAAAATTATTGCCTCTCAGCAGTTTTCTTTAAAGACAAAATCTAGGGGTATTACCATCATGGGGCCTTCTCGGGAACTTATCCACATGATAATTTTTATTACTAAAACAGTACTCCCATCGCTATTACCCTAGGATATTTTAATGATAAGAAAAAATAACCTTTCTGTAAAATTATTAATATTTTATGGTAAGATTGACCATATTAACTCAATAAGAAAATTTTATTATTTGAATTGCATCTTTAAAAACTTTTACTAACATATATTTAGTACATGATTCTTTCTTTAGAGGGAGACAGAAATGAAACTACACTACAGTAAGTATAATAGTGTAGAGGATACAAGGTGATTTTACTCCATGATGCTAGTTGATGTAACAGATAAATCCAACTCAATTCTAGACTACGTCTTAGAGAATTCTATTTCCAATGAATTGCATTTTTAAAAATAAGCCTTAAGTTTCATTATTGGCCACAAGCTGGGCTTTCTTGCAATATACTAAACATGCAGTATAAGATTAAAAAACTAGAAAATCTGTGTTCTTTAAAATTTCAGCATTCCTAGCACCTAACAGCAAGTAAATGCAATGAAGTCAAATATAAAAATGTCTTTGCTCTCACTCTTCTTGTCGATTCCTTCCATTTATTCTGCTTCTTTAACATATGTAATTTAACTGATCCTTTATCCTTTTCTGGCATTCAGAAAAACAGAAAACACATTAGCACCTACAAAATGTAAAAAGTATTTGTTAAATCTGTCATTACATATAAGTTTATTTTAAAACTATAACTATCACATCAATCTATTCCTCTGCAGTTTTACCTCTCACATGTTTATCTTCCAAGTAGCTTTCATTGCAATTTAGATGTACTATCACCAGGTGGTGGTAGAGTGCCAGATTTTTCAACTTGAACAGTTAAATACAGTCCAAATTTTCTCTCAAGAGACATATGTTCTTGCTCAAGTGCTTGCCTGGTAAGCAAGTGCAAGGTCAAGAGTTCGATCCCCAGTACCAAAAGAAAGTCATATGTTCTCTTACAAACTCTAGTTTAACAATTCATTCACGTAACATATTTATTGAGCACACAATAGTGCATAGACACATGATGTTTTATGAGTGGAATAGATAATAAATATATAATAGACCATCAAATGCTATAAATAATCAACATCCATTTATGATTTTAAGAACTAGAAAACAGAAAACACTAAAATAAGGCAAAAATTCATGAAGAAAAACATAGGGAGGAGTAACTTTCAATGTGATAAAAGCCAACTATTAAAAAACTAAAACTTTATAGCTAATGTTAAATTTAAGAATGAAATGTGTATTTTCCCCTAAAGTAGAGACCAAGACAAGGATATCCTCTCTTGTCACTAATGGTAGTGCTGCAATAAAGAGAGAAAAGAAATAAAGGGCATAAAAATTAGAAAAACCTAAACCTGTTTTCAACTGAAGATTGACATGATTTCACATGAAATCCTAACATAACTAGAATAATAAATGAGACTTCAGCAAAGTCAACAGATATAAAATCAATTTGTAAAAACCAATTTGATTTCTAAATTCAGCAGTGGAAAAAATGAAATTAAAACCAAATTTAGAACTTTTCAAAATGAACTGTCCTGCTCCCTAGAATGTACATGTGATGGCTGAAGCTTAGAATACCAAGATAGAAAAAGTGTGGCTCCTTAAAAACAATCTATGGAGTGGGCCATACCTGCCTCAAATTCCTGGCACCAGATGTCTTTTACATGAACAAGAAATAAAATACACATGCTGTTCTGATTACCATTACTTTGGAATTTTGGTTATACACAAAGAAGCCTAATCCTGACAAAACTTTATAAAACATTCACTTGTATAAAACATTCAATCCGGGCATAGCTCTATTCAGCTTTGTTTCTGCATTACTTTTTCTGAGAACTCCTTTATGCCTTGAGTAGCATATGATGCTGAGATTCTTTAGCAATTCTTAGCTGAATTCTCTTAGCAACAAACTTTCTTACAACAGCTTCAAAAAACTTAACACTCTCATGTTACTCAAAAACCTTGTTTCAAAACTAAGATTGCCACTTCAAAAAGTAGTTATTCTTTGGACAACAAAAATGTGAAAGAGGACGCTAAAGGCAAAAAAAAAAAGAAAAAATTTCAAATACGAAACAGTATCTGGAAAAAATATTTGCAAGATATGTAAAATATATCTTTATATAATTTTATATTTGTGTTTTTTCAAGCCTATACATATTTCTTAATCCTTAAATTTTTATAGGATTTCACCATTTGAAAAAAATGATACATATTTTAGCTCATTTGGTCATCTTCGGTGGTAAACAGTTCAGGTATTGTTAACATGTTAGGTACGATGAAATTAAGACTTATCCAAGGCAGAGCTTTCAAGATTCTAAGTTTTATAAATCTGGTTCTTTTTCCAGTGCTTCTTGTTCTATCACATATTGAGACAAGTAATGTTTGAGATACCCAATTCCTGGCTCACTAAATAAAGATTTACAAACAGAGATTTTCAGATCATTGTTTTTTACTATAAAGGGGGGAAGCTGCCATAGCATGTCAAATTAGTTCCCTGCTATATCAAAATACCATAGAATGTTATACCAAGAATATCTAACTGGTGTGATATCTCTTACGCTTAAATTCTCTTAATCCCTTTGCTTCTGGATTGCTGAGCTAGCCCTCACAACCTTAGCCTAGCCAGTGCATGCGTGCTGCTGCTGGCTGTTTGTATCACTGAAAGTTCTAAAAGGTTTACTATCACTGCTTTAGGCTGTTTATGTGAGACAGAGTAGGCTATTTGGCAACTTTTCTCTGTCCTTACAACTGTTCTCTTTTGTCACCATTTAGTATGCTGTCTTTATAATCACACTTTGGAACAGATTTCTCACTAAGATAATTACTATTTCTAATCTTTTCTGTGGTTTCATCTCTCATTTTTTCTCCTTTGCCTTTTGTCATTTTTCTTGTGTTTATCAGTTTTTATATGGAAAAAGGCCTCACAGAGATGGCCAAAAAATAAAAAACTGACCAATTAGAGCAGTGATGGGAAACCTTTTAGAGTTTTCAATAATAACAAACAGCCCACTACTACATGCATGCCATAGGTTGACCACCACAGAATTAGGGCATAACAAGTATAACCTTTAGATACTTGTATTTTCCAGGCTACATTTATTTAGAAATTAAAGGACAGCTTGAGACTATCCTCACAGGAAGGACTCTTTCTTCATTAGTTCCACTGTTCAGAAGCCTAAGGATCCAAGAAAACAAGATACTTACCTGCCTGGGAGTTCTACATAGATTGAGGATCCCTAATCTACAATCCAAAATACTCCAAAATCTGAAACTTTTTGAAGATCATAGTGTATTTAGAGCATTTCAGACTTGGGATTAAAGATGCTCAACTGATCATGGGTGCAAATATTCGAAAATTCAGAAAACTCCCAAATTTTAAACACTTCTGGCCCCCAATGTTTCAGGTAAGGGATACTCAACTCATATTAAGAAAAGATAATACAATGGGAAGGAGTGATAATATTTACCATATGATCTAAAGGGAGGTCCAGTTTACATATTTTTTAACTTCTGATCATTACATGACTACACCATAACTAGATTTACTATTTGTGAAAAATTACAGAGCTTGGAAATGTTAACTCTTTGTGATAACCAGTAAAAAAAAACAAAATGAATCGTTATTGTATAATTCTTTAACTGAAGTGAGAGTATGAATATCTTCATCATTTGACTATTCATAAGTAAAGGCCATGCTAAGGTTAACAACACTAAAAAATTTGCTACTGATTATTAATAAATTTATTCATTATATTTTTCAAATATAAAGCAATTACAAGCTGCAGTATGACAAATGGATTTAGTTGAAAAGATTACATCAGAATGGCCCTTTAAGGAAGATCAGTAATGTAAAAGGCTAAACAGAATAATGAACTTTCTTGAACAATAATTATTATGAAATTGATTTATTGAAACTCTATTTCTTCATGCAAGAACTGCTGAAACTTCCCAAAGTAATTTTAAATGATGCTAAAAAGATTTAGTACCACTGACTCAGTGCAGAACTATCACTGGGGAAAAAAAGTTAAATAAAGATATAGAAAATTTTTACATGTGGATATCAAAAAGAAATAAACCTCTTAGCCAATAAGGCCATTTGAGAAGCACACTCCATACTCATTTGAATTCCAGCATCACTCACTAAACAGTAATAAAGAAGTTGCTCTTGGGGTGGAAAGGCTCTATATTTGGAGCATTCAGTCAAAGAAATCAAAGCAAACTCAAAGAAAAACTGTTTTATTATAAAATAAGTACATCTTAGATGTTTAAAGGATCCTAGACAAAACAAAAATTTCTAAAAGCAAATCTCATCAAAAAATAATACAAAGAAATACAAAAAAATTAATGTTGCTGGGCATGGTACATACTTTTAACCCATACACTCAGGAGGCTAAGGCAGGAGGTCTGCAAGTTCAAGCCCAGCTTGGGCAAATGAATGAGATCCTGTCTCAAGATAAAACTTAATCAAAGAGGGAGTGGAGGCTGGATGTAGCTCAGTGGTAGAGTACCTGTATAGCACACGCATGAGCCCTGGGTCCAATCTCCACATCACACATACACACAAAAAACTAATGTTCAAAAATGCATTAACATCCAACCAGGGGAATAAGATATTGGAATATGATCAGAGAATGACATCTGAAAACATGAATGTTTAGAAACACTACCCTTTGACAATTATATTCGTCTTTTGCCATATATTTAGAATAATAAAATAACAAAGAATGAAGTATAAGTTAAATACTGTCTGAGGCTGCTCAGGTTGCAAAAAAAAAAATACCACAGACTGTGTGGTGTACACAATAGAAATTTATTTTCTCACAGTTCTGGGGCCAGAAAATCCAACATTAAGGTCTACCAGGATGTGATCTCTAGTAAGGTATCTCTTTCTGACTTTCTTTCAAATGGCTATCTTCTGACTGTATTTTCACAAGGGTGCAAGGGGCAGGAAGAAATCTCTCTTCCTTTTCTTACAATGCCATAGTCCTATTCCATTAGGGCCCCACCACTATCACCTCATTTAACCTTCATACCTCCTAGAGATCTTATCTTTAGCTATAGTCACTTTGGGGGTCAGGGCCTCAAGGTACAAATTTGAGAGGGCCATAAATCAGTCCACAACAAACAGAAAAAAAAATACATAAACATACCTTGCTAAGCCCTAAACAGAGGGAAAAGGGCTAAAAATTAAAGGTCAAATCTCTTCTCACAATATCCCAAAGAATGTAAGGAGTCAGATAAACTTTTAAGTGTTCTAAAGGCTTACAGAACTCTCACGGAAAAAACTAAAACTTAGAAAAAGTATTAAAAGATGTAAAGTAGATAGAAGGAATTCCAGCCTTAAAACAAACCAAAAACATTCCTTCAAATACAGATTCCCTTTGGCTAGACACTATCTCCTCTTCTTTACAGCCTCCTCTTTTCCACCCCTACCAAGACTAAAGTCATGAGAAATTGTCTTATTCTTCTAAAATGTCACTGAAATTGTACTGAGCTCAATGACTCACTTCAGTCTTAATGGTACAGAGAAGACAAAAGCAAAAAGAGCTAAGTTTTCTTGCTCAAAATTCAAGTACTGCTGCAAGTGCACCACAGTACCCCCAAAGAACAATAAGACAAGACACAAGTTAGGGTAGCTGGTACAGATATGAACACCAAGACCCAAATCCTGTGAAAATACTTTATCAGGAAAGATGTATTATATAAATCTTGAAAATAAAAACTATTAAAGGGAACAATGGCTAAGAAATAGAAATAAGCTGTCTGTAATAAGCAGGAAAAATCAATGAGTCTTTCCTAGAAGGTATATAGGAACAACACAAGCAGCCATAAAGATAGTCACATATATGTGACACCAGTAATAGAGGGCTTGAATGTCAAAATCATAATGTATTGCATATTGTTGTCTGTAGTTACTCATAGTATAAAATAGTTCCTAAGAAAGTTAAACTGGGCATGGTAGCACGTGCCTGTAATCACAGAACTCACCAGGAGGAGGGCAGTATTGCTGCAAGTTTGAGTCCAGCCTGAATTACCTAGAGAGATACTGTTTCAAAAAAAAGGAACGATTAATCAGACAGCAGTGTAAACTTAAAAGGTAGCTGAAGAGACTGCCGATAGAAACACAAGGACACCATACAGCAGTGATGGCGAACCTTAAGAGCTTTTCAAGATAACAAACAGCTGGCTGCGGCATGCTGCCATAGGTTCACCACCACTGCTATGGGGTAATACAGAAATGCAGTTAAGGTGGCAGTGAAAACATCGAAGGACAATGGGCTGAGAATAATAATTCACAAGGAAAAGGGGAAAGACTTGGCAATGGAATGGAGAAGTCAAAATACAAGAAAATCCCTGGGATAGTCCACATATCTAGATTTTCTATAGCAACTAGGGTTATCTTTAGGTGCCTTTTGAGTTGAAAAAAAATGTTTTAATCATCTTTGGGTGAAAAGTACTGTAAAATATATTACTAATTGTTTTAAAGTTGTGCTTTAACTACAAAGCAGTCTAGGAAAGACAATCTTATTGATATTTATATTATTCATGGTGCAGAACTAAATAGGTATAAAGGAAAGAGTGGAACAGTTAATGGCAAAACAGTTCATTTTTAGGTCTTTAGCAGGCTGTTTCAGCTACCTCTTCAGATCTGTTCCTTTACCTATAAAATGAGAATAACAGCATCTGCCACACCTAACTTAACCAGGTTATTATGAAGACATGAAAGTGCTCTGTAAATAGAAAAGCAACATACAATTGTAAGATGTTTACTAATAGAAGTACTTATACTACTAAAAGGAAGAAGGGATAAAAATAACTTGTTACTTTGATGCAGCAAAATCATAAGAATGTTACATACTATGTTGTGTTTCACACTGAAGTTCCCAAGATATATCTAGGTGGGTCGACTTCTAGACTATTGTGCATTTTCGGTTCGTAAATGATTTTTAATAATTTTTCCATTGACTCCTCTCAGCTTAAATATTCTCACTGCAGCTCCAACTCCCCACTTCTAATTTTCTCCCTCTAAGCTGCAATGGGCTTAGAAGCTAGACATCAGGTAATGAATTTATTATCCATGACAGTCTCAAGGAAGTCTCGTATAAAGAAACTGCATACACAGGTGACCAGAGCAGGTGAGGAGTACTGCTTTTATTTCCTGGGTAAATTCCAGAAAACTACAGTACAAGTATAACTCACTATCAGAGAGTAGCTTAATACCAAAAGGCTCTTACTGAAAGGAAATTAAGTATAGAGATAAATTTATGCAATTATTTTATTTTCCACATATATTTAACACCAATTCATTCCTATATTTAGCAATACCTAAATATTTTAAGAGAATAAAAATAAACTTCAAGAATGGGTTAGACAACAACCAAAAGTAATGACAATCAGTTGTTTCCTTAAGCATGCTTATTTCCCTGTAATATAAACAGAAAGGAATTCGATGTGTCATTCTGACTTAAAATGACAATATACAATAACAATGGTCCAAAAGCTGCTAAATTGATACAGCATCACAGAGCAAATAAAATTGTCTCAAGCAACACAATTCCTATAGGATTAAAGACAATTATTTGATTAGCAAAACAATTATCTTATAGGGCTTAATTGGAATAAAATAGCTTTATCTAAGTATGTAGAATATATCAGTAAATAATTCAATGTGTAATTATGAAATATAAAAACCCAACATTTTTTCCAAAAAGGGCAAAATTCATCAAAGCTGATAAAGATCTTTGGCAATACAGTTTGCTGTATCGGTATTCTATACCACCAGACATCAAAACACCCTTTCCTCTTCCACAGCCTTTCTCTTCTACATAGAAAGGATAGTCCTCATTTTAAACTTAAGTTTTTGAATCTCCCAAATCAATTTCAGTCTATAAAACATCCTACCTTCTCTTATGAAAGGCCAGTAGGATTAATAAAAATGAGATCTCTTTCTCTTGAAACAATATCCGATGAAACTTATTTCTACTATGCTTCCTTCTTCACTTTACCCATGCCATAGTATGATTCCTATCCTTATTAAAAATCTAATGGATGATGATGGCTCCTATAGAGAAAAGAGATCTTTAGTTAAACAGAAAGATATAAATACCTCTGATACATTACTGTTATAACCAATGACTGCTTTTATGTAATTAGATAAAATTCTTGTGAATTTTCACTAATCTATTTTCAGCACAGACCCACTGAGATCTTTGGTTCCTTCCAAAGATTCATTCTTTTAGCAGGGCTGAGGATATGGTTCAACAGTACAGCCCCTGCCTGGCAAGCACGAGGTTGTGAGTTCAATTCCTGGTACCAAAAAAAAAAAAAACAAAGAAAATGAAAAAAGAAAGAATTCTTTCTTCCTAGAGAATGACCATCCATACAAAGATGTGAGTTCCACATACCTCTAAACCTATTTAGTTTAGCAAGTCCCAGCCAGAAAGGTAAGGAAACAAACCAGAAGGGAAATTAAAAAAAAAAGACAAGCATCTCCATCAGTCTGGTTTCTGGGGGAGGAAATTAAAATTTGGTTTCCTCTCAAGGAGCATAACAGGTGCAAGTGGTACAGGGATTTCCCTTTCCATTACAGCTTAGAACATATTATGGCGAGAACAGGTCAGTTTCCCCTTCCTACTGATCCTCTAAGCAGCCCAAGCACTTGTAACCTATTTAAAACCATCAAAGTTCTAGTGAAGAAAAACACAGACATTAAAAGAGGTTAGTCATCTCATCCTGCATCCATTTTAATAGTGCTCAAAATGAAAATGCTGCGTTTTATTGTGTCCCCTAAGAAGAAGACACTACTAGATTCTTTATGAGTCTTTAGAATTTCAACAAGCCATCAAAATAAGGTATTATTAGTTTTCTGAATGCAACGGATACAAAAAGAATTTCACAGAAGTTCAGTAGCTTTCCCAAGAAGGTAGTCAGTACAAAAACAGGGCTTTGACTTTGAAGTCCACTGTGCTTTCTTCACTGTTATTTTCCTTGAAGTGCCAGTTAATACTGTCAGGTCAAAAATCATTAGACTTTCCTTTCCTTCTATAAGCTTTGATACAACCACTGATCTGAGTCAGATGTCTAGAAATACAACTAGTTCAAATATTAATCAACTTTTCTAATGGTTACATCCTCTGTCTTATACTATTATATGCTAAAATGACTCAGAATTATCATTATTGGAAAGATCCTCTTTAAGTATCAGATTTCTCTCTCCTTTCATACTCATTCAGCCAGGCGAGCATCTACTAGGTTTATCAGACTGCTTAGATTTGTAAATGGCCTATTCATTCACATGGTTAAGGTCTTAAGAAATAAGCTTTCTTTTCTCAAGAATTGAAAATTAACCAGAAGTTTTATGGTTTAATAAATTTCCAATTTTCTCTAAGAATAAATTCTTCAAAAGCCTGCTTTTAATGCAAACACGTAACATTTCTTTTTCACTAAAGCACTTGTCTGTTTGTAGAGATGATTAGTAAATCGAGTTACTAGGACTTCAAAACAAGAAAACCATAAATTATAATACATCTTTAAAACTTCAAAAATTACAACTCATGAATATAGTTCCTCACACTGAAACAGACTTTAAAATGAATTGAAATTATCTGATTTCAATACATGAAAGAGTCTGAATCATTGATGTATGATAGGTAAATGCATCTGTAGTTAAAATTATATTGTTTTAAATTACAACCTCATTTTATGTTTCTAAGTTTTATAGAGTTTTATGTACTATAAAAATCATCTGTATTAACCTTTGACAGCTTTATTCTAGTAAAAGAGATTTGTACGTGAACAATCTACTTGGAAAGAAAACCAGCATTGTCATTTTTTAAATTGTTTTTTTCTTTTTTCTCTTTTTGACAATAAAATTCTACAAATACTACCTATCTTTAGTGGTGCCAGTTAATGGAACTACACCTATTAAACAATTTTAATTTTTAGTAATAATATAACATTTATTTTAATCCTTATTCACAATAAAGAATAAGAGCTCAAGTCAACTCCTTTCTTCCCATGTGTAAAATAGGTTGTAACTATACCTCATATCTAAGCCTTTGACTTTATTCACAAGACTTTTTCTGTCCTTTTTCACTCTGAAGAGAGACATGGGTCAGCAAACATTTTGTGTAGTGGGACAGATACTAGACATTTTAGGCTAGGAGGGTCTTTTTGCAAGTACTATACTTTTTTGTACCTAGAACACAAGTTCAACTTTAGACAATACACACAAGATTTAGTTGGCATCCTACTGTGGTAGGAATACAGCCAACCATAGTAGTTTTCTGCCTTCAGAGCTAAATCATAAAGCAAATATGCAAAACTGTGTCACTACAATCACCAGGATATCTTAACATTGAGCCTGCCAGAAGAAACCATTCAGTCATGCAGACTTTAGTCAGCTTCAGCACTAGAAAGTATTAATCTTGACCCACAAAGTGCTAAATATTATAGTCCACTGAAATTAGTATCTACTTTTCAAAACAGCTAGACAATTTTCTTTAGTGCCTCACCAGACAAACAAGAACCCACTCTAATTATAGGCAGACTTTCTAAATTACTATTAATCTACTATTACTAGCACTTACCTTCTTTCTCCAACTTACCTCAGTACCACTGAATGCTATGCTATATTTTTTGTCCCAGGAAGGTCAAAGTATTAACACCTTTTCATATAAAAAGTGAATTCTATTTTCTTTCCTTTTGCTGTAGGAGTTGGGATTAATGTCATTCCTGATCAACTTTTCCCTTGCACCTCCCACTATGTAAATTGGAAAAGTAATGTGCTCACTTTCTCAACCTCCTTTTTGGCTTACACTGTCACAGAATAAAGTTCAGACAAAAATAATTATCATATGTAACATCATATAAATGACTACTAGCTGGGGAAGAGGGTAGGTAGGAGATGCTCTGAAGAAGTTTTCATGTTTTTTTTTAATGGAAAAAAAGTAAAACAAAACTTCATAACTAAATAATAGAATAACAATAGTAGATTACATGTTGTTATCTTTAAAGTAGTTGCTCAGAGTACAAGATATGGGCATAAAAATTTCTTCAATTGTATTAGCATAAACCATCCTTTTTAATGAACTAAGAGACACTAACAGTATAACTGACTTGCATTTTTCCTCTTTTCCCTACTATCCTTTCCCCTTTCATCCTAGTTTCTTTTTCCTTGTGAACAATTTATTCCCATTTTACAATATCTATTGTACATTTTAGAACTTATTTACTCTTTCAGTTTCTCACACCAGGGAGACAATACGATGTTTTCACATGTGAGTCTCATTCATTTCGCTTTTGAGTATGGTCTGAAGTTACATTCATTTACCTATAAAAGTCTCAACCTTAGGCTGAGTAGCACTCCATTGTATAAAAATACATCTTTTTTATCCATTCCTCGGTTGATGCGCATTTGAATTGTTTCCAAGACTTAGCTATTACAAATTGTGCTGCTATAAACATGGGTGCACATACATTGCCATGGTATGATGTTTTTAATTCTTCTGGGAAGATACTCAGAAAAGGAATAGCTGGGTGGAATGGGATCTGTTTTTCAAAAAAGGAATCACAATTGTCAGGACCTTTCCCTCCTTTTCTTCCTGTCTTACCAAAAATATAAGACACAATAAAAAATACAGTGAATGTTTAAATTTTAAAAATTTATCACAGTAAAATCATATTGTTAATCTCCCTCAAAATATTTCCCCTCACTTCAAACAGATATCCCATCATTCTTATAGTTTGGAAGCAGTTCTAGAAGTCCTCTTTTGGCTGCATCAATTTAATGAATTGATTCAAAATGTTGATGTTTGATGGTCATTTTGACTTAGGAAGAGCCAGAAGTTGTGTGGTGCCAGGTCCAGTGAATAAGGTGGAGGGAGGCACATCACAAAGGTTTTATGCCTGCCTTTCCATTGGCTGACATGCTGCAAGAGCATTCACTATTTTTTATCACACCTCATAAAGGAATGAAATAGGACTTCCATGATCGCTTCAAAAAGTGGCAAGAATGATGGGACAAGTATATTTGAAGCGATGGAGAGAACTGTGTTGGGGGTTAATAGCAATATGTCTTTTACTGTAAAATATTTTTTTAAAAAAAATTTAAACGTTCACCGTGTATTTTGATCGCATCTATTAGAGAAAAGCTAGAATTGTAGACATGCCAACATTGAAATCTTTAAGCTGTCAAATTAATGCCGGAGGCTATCCCCAGAGTTCTTATGTAGAAAAAAGATCCTGTAAATTGAATTTCTGTTGTTCAAAAAAAGCATTCTTAATCTACTATTTCTTGAAAGTACTAGACGAAGTGACTAAACAGCATTTCTCTAACCTAGAGAGAAGAGTATCTGGAAGAAAAGCAGACTGGTCTGAAGGTGACAACACAGGGCAATAAAATTGAAGCAGGAAAGGCTTGAGATGATTATCCAAATATACAGATCTCAAAACTATTCCTTTACAATTATGAGTTAAATAAGCCTTATTAATGTTCTACTCAGCAAATCAAGTCTGAGAATTCTGATTTTATTAATTTTCTATCAAACATTCCCACTACTTGAAAAACGAAAGTTCAGAACTCATTTTTCATGGTTACAGTTTGTGTTTTTCAAGCTAATTAATTTATGCTTATGCTTCTATTTTTCTAGTATTCACAAAGGCATAGTTACTGTCAATGTATGACCATTTTTGACACTTCCAGTATCTTTGAAATAATATCTAACAATCAAGTTAATGATCATACTGCCGAAAAAGACAACAGTTTTTTCAAGCACTCATATACCAGTTTTGCTGACAGAGCAGTCACCCTAACTTTAGGGACAGTTATTTCTCTGCTACGTCAATGTCACTGCATAAAACACCCAAAGACAATTAATTCTACCTATTCAAAAGAAAGTTCAGAAATATGCTCATTTTAACTCATAAATCTCTTTAATTTTTAAGTTAAAATGTTTTTACTTTCAAATAATGCAATATATATATATATATATATATATATATATATACCCACATAACACTTCTAGTTCTAAACTCAACGGTTACTCTTCCATGAGTTTTCTAGTTTTATGCTGCAATGTAAACATTTATCAATTACAATATCTGTACATTACAAAGAATATTTTTATTTTCATGATTTCGGAGTAGAACTCCTTAAGACTGTCAAAGCTTTAGCTGGAAAGAATATCAAATAAAAGTAGGTTCTGGCTCAATTACAGTAGTGGAATGGAATTTAATAAAGTTCCAACACAACATTTTAATGCCTGAGTTTCTTGCTGTTTTTTTTTTTTTTGGTTGACAAATAGTGCTATACAGCACAACAGCAGCAGCAGAACAGCTGGGTGGCCTTATCAAGCACAAAAGAAGCAATAGCACATGCTGTTAAGTGTCTGATGATTGCCTAGAAATGGCAGCACATGCAGATTTATTCCCTGTTATAAATTAGAACAATTGTTTCTCTGGAATTTACATTTCATTCATGAAAAAGTCAAACTTTGTGCACATTAAAAACGAGGATTTTCAAAAAGGATATCTTCCCTTTCTTTGATGATCAGTTCATTCTGTTCTTCCAACTGCCTGATCTTCTTTTCAAATGATTCCTGCTCAGCTTTAAGTCGTTCTTCTGTCACTTCCTTTTCTTCACTTACTCTAAAAGAAATATGCAAATGAAGGATAGGAGAAAAAATGCTCATCAGGATAAAAATATGTGCCTGTAACTACAGTTTGCCAAAAATTAAATTTCGTCCAAAGATGTGCTAAAATTTCAAGGAGATTCTGTTTTGTGTACTGGGAACTGAACTCAGAGCCTTTATACTTAGTTATATACCCAATCCTTTTAATATATTATTTGGTTATTTATTTCTGAGACAGGACCTCACTAAATTGTCCAACCTGGGCTTGAGTTTGTAATCCTCCTGTCTCAGCCTTGAAGAGTTCTGGGATTACAGGTGTGCTTGTATTTTGTTTTTTAATATAATCCTTCATAAAGCAATAAAGCAATCTTCCTCACCTTTGTAACAAAGTATGTATGAAATCTTTACTTCAACCAAATGTGGGTTTTACTGCAATCTGAAGAAGCAAGAATGTTTTCAGTAATCAGAAACATTTTATATATGAGTCCTACACAGAACACAGATGCTGAATTATAATCCAGAGCAGAAAAAAGGTAAAAATGTGTTTCATTTTTTAATTATCAACATTACCAATTTGTTTGGATTTAGATTCCTTCCTTGCATATTTTTATTTAAATCCTGTCAATGAAATGGAATTCATACATATCTTAAATGTTTTACTAAATATGTGTATGAAATATTACTTTTTACTTGGTACTGATACCCTGCATTCTTCAATAGTGCACAAATAAGTGGACTGGAATAAAAAGATAGCATTAATAGGAAGGTTTGCACTATACTTCTTAACCCAGAAAGGTTATAAAGTTAAAAACACCAACCAAAAATATCTTTATCATTAATATTTAATTCTGAAAAGTATTCCAACTTAATCATACCAAAAAGAATGGTTTCTGACAAGAGCACATGGGGATAAAACTGCTTTAAAAAACCCTAAACATGACCAACATTAAAATTTACAATTCACTAAAGTATGTATTACAACAACACTAATTTTCATGTTACTCTTTATACAGAGAGGTTAATCCTGAATTTCTCTGCCACTGGTACTTATTTCTTCAAAGAGGATACAACACAATCCAGAAGATCTCACAGATACAGGCACAAGTAAAATCTATAAGGAACATAAAACTTTTACTTTAAGCTACTAAATTGACTTCTTCCAGGACCTCATTCTACCAGAATAACTTCTAAATAACATGAGCCTTACAGACTTTCTTTCTTGGTGTCCTCTGACACAGATACTGAAATCAACAAAATAATTGAATGAAAATTGGAATTCTGAATGTTCAACTGTTGATTGCATGTCTCTATTTGTCAGCTTTCTCATAGCTAAGACACCTTACTTGACATCTACAAATTAAAGGAGGAAAGGCTGAATTTGCTCACAGTTTCAGTCCATAATAGCCCTAAAGCAGAGGCATCAGAATGGAAAGATGTGTTTGAGCACAACTGCTTATTTCATGGCAGCGAGGAAGCAAAGTAAAATAGTGCTAAGGGGAAGGGACATGGCATAGACCCCAATGCCACACCTCTATGATTCACCCACATGTATCTAGAAATATGCTCCACAAATCACTGGGGTAGATTTCAAAGCTAATCAAGTTGAAATTCCACTCTAACTGCCACATTGTCTTTGAACTAACTTGTGTGAAAATGTATAGCACACTGTAGTGCTTAATAGACTTCTTTCTTCTGCCTCATTATGACAGTCAAGCAATTTCCTCAAGTCATATTATTTATGAACAGGACCAAGACCCTTCTTTTTGGCAGGGTAATCTCTAAGACTGATATGTTTATAAGTAACCCAGAAAACCAAACACACACATGAGGAGAATTTATACTCGATTATCAAATTATCTTGCCCTCTTTGTTCTGTTCTCTTCACAGTGCCTTCCCTTGTCATTACTCGCAAGAATGCTGGCACTAACATCGTTCACAGTAACCTTGGCAAAGTCTGTTTATCTCTCTAGGCATCCTTACTCTCATCCATAAAGAAAAAATGGTAGACCAAACAATTGTAAAATTCTTTTCAGGTGAAGTTCTGAAATATTCTTCACTATATTGTAAATATCCTCATAGTGTATACATGCTGTTTATAAATATACAGAGTATTTGTAAAGAAATAAGAAAGTCAAACATTTGATCATGGAACAATGCATACAAACAGTATTATACACAAAAGCAATGCCCACAAGATGAGAAAGAAATAAGTACATATAAGAAATATTAAAAAGTATAAACAAGTGAAATTCAGCATAAAGATATGAAATGAAGGAAGTGACAAATCTATAGGATTTTATATAAACAAAGACAAAATGAATGACTTAATGATATATATTGTAAGGAAAAAAAAGTTAAGGTGAGAAAAGATGTAGCAAAATCTTAGATGAATGAAACCTTTAAAAAATGACTGAAGAAGAAAATCGTTAAGTCAATAAGAGATTACATTTCATTCATTTAAAAATATTTGCTGAATGACTACTACAAAAAAAAAACACAATTTTAGTCAGTACAGCCTACCCCAAAAAAACTAAACAAGGGCTCTTATAGTTCAAATACCATTCATTAAAGTCATATAAATATGAAGAATGCCTCCAAACACTTGTTTCTTCACCAAGCAATGCTAAGGGGCCATTAAAAAAAAACAATTAACAAGAAATTAGATTGCCAAATTTAACAATAATCTAAATGTTATGAAAGCACCTGGTCAGGTCAGAACACACAGCTGTACCCCAACATTTACTTCCTTATTTTGGTGACCTGAAGGAGATCCCTGAAAATCTAATATTGTTGAGCAGAAAAATGCTTGTATAGTTATATTTCATAATGTCAGAGTCTATGATGAGCTTTTCCCAAAGTTTAAAGATCTCTAGCCAGATAAAATTATTCTTTTCAAAATGTGACTTCTAGAGTATGTTTGAAATACTTGTTGCCACACTATTAAACAGGGCTTCAAAAATCTTTTATGTTGCTATGATTAGATTATTCTTCAGTAAGTATTATGTTCTGGAAGGCTATAAAATTAACAAGCTACATTAAGTACAAAGAGTAACACTTTTTTCTGTAGGAATAGCTAAAGATACACATGGCTTCTTTGTGGTCCATTTGCACAGTTAATATGACCAAGTATATTACTACAGAGTTTAAGTATAGAGCACATGCCAGTAAAGCAAACCCAAGATTTGTATCTATTCTGAAATCTATCTTGTTTAATTTATGCTAAATTGCTTGATAATATTCCAGCTGAGATACGTACAATAATTTAGTATCATGATCTACATTTTTCATCTAAGCATTCTCAGACTATGAAGGTAACAAAAAAAGACCTTACCCTCTTTATGACAATAAGTTAACAAAATGAGAATCTAAACACAGGAAAGGGAACTATTTAACTAAAAGATAAAAACGTTAAAACTGTACAGGAATATATTTCTGGTATTTATAAGAAAGACAATAAACTGTTCACTACTGTCATTAATAATTTAACACCTCAGATTATGTCTCAAAAACTACCACAAAATCTACTCTTGCCTAACAACAAAAAAAGCAGTCATACCCTTAAAGACAGTGTTAGGACTGAAAATTATAACAAAAGTAATAAATTTCTTTTTAAGTCTTACATTTTACTTTAAAAAATTCCTGCACATTTTACACTTTTCTCCATAAAAGTCTTGCCTGTTTTAAAAAGTTTCTGCCCCTCACCTCAAATTTGTTAGTAAAAAATTTGATGTTTTAGAGGAATTTATTTTATGACTTTGCATATCCCTAATATTCTTCCAGATACTCCAGGAATGGATACTTTTACACTAAGGTGAAAGACCAGGCTAAGTCAGCAAAACTTCTATCCCAGAGAGAAACACAGCTTACCCAATGGTCAACCAATTAAGTTTTTCCCTGTTTTATATCTTCCAGGTGGGAGGTAGGTATGCTAGTCATATTTTATAAACAATGAGTATCAACTTGGTAAGATTTGGAAAAGTAAGGAAGAGGTTTCATAGTAAACCTGGCAAACAACGACAGGACATACTGCTTTTGGGCAAAGGCATGGTGAAAAAGAAGGGATTGTATCATTAAAAATATTTCAGAGAACACCGGGCATGGTGCCGCATGCCTATAATCCAAGCACTGAGGAGGCTGAGGCAAGAGGATCATGAGTTTAAAGCCAGTCTATGCTACATGGTCAGATCAATACCAGCCTGAACTGCATACAGAAACTCTGTCTCAAAAAAAAAAAAAAAAGGCAATGACATCATCTTAATTCCCTCTTGACAAATTTTAATATTTGGCTGTCATTTAAAAGGCACTGCCTAAAGGAACACAGGTGTTTTCAGAAATCACAGACACAGGAATCTATGTTCAAAAAAGTGTTAATAATTATAAACCAGTATATCTTATGAATATCAACACCAAAATCCTCAACAAAATAGTAGCAAATAGAATCTAAGTACCAAAAAATATGATCATACCATGACCAAATGAGATTTTTCCCAGGAATACAAACTTGGTTCAACATCTAACAATTAACCAACAGATCATATCAATAGAATAAAAGATAAAAACTACATGATTATCTAAGTAGATTTAGAAAAACATTTGAAAAAATATCTAACAGTGACTCAAGACTAATAACTCATGATTTGAAAAAATTAAGGAAACTTCTTCAACCTGAGAAAGGTCAGGTATGAAAAATCCATGCCTAATATCATTCTTAAATTATGAAAGATTAAATGCATTTTCTGTAACAACTGGAAAGTAAAACCATCCAGATGTCTATCTGAAGATGAATAAACAAAATGTAGCACTGTATATATGATGATATGTTATTCAGAAGTAAGTAAAAATGAGGTACTGATAGATGCTACTTACCACAAGGATAAACCTTGAAATCATTATGCTAAGTTTAAAAAATACTAGTTTAAAAAGACAACATATTGTATTGATTCCATTTTTAAGAAAGTCCATTGAGACAGAAAGTAAAGTAGTGGTTACTGTATTAGTCAGCTTTCCCTTTGCTGAACTCAAATACCCAACACCCACAACTTAAATAAGGAGAGGTTTAATGTGGCTCATGGTTTTAGGGAATTTAATCCACAGTTACCTGGCTCCAAAGCATAAATATTATGATGGAAGGACATGATGGAACAAAACTGCTTAGTTCATGGTGGCCAGGAAGCACAGCAAAAGGACAGCACCAGACAGGAAGCAGCAGGCGACCATATGTGGTACCAAAGGTTATGCCTCTATGACCTACCCAGACACACCAAGAAATGTGCTTTACTGATCTTAAGCCAATCCAGACACACCAAGAATGTGCTTTACTGATCTTAAGCCAATCAAATTGACACAATTAAGGTTAACCATCACAGTCACCAAAGGCTATTAAAGGTTGATAGGAAGTGGGTATGGGTTTCATTCTGGTGTAATGAGAATTTTCTAAATATTAAACTATTTACTATATTCCCTCCAAGGAAAGATTTTTCTTCTTTCTCATTAAGTGAAATATAAGAGGTTATAAATTCTAAGTGAAATAAGAATTTGGATATGAATGGCAGAATGCATAAATTCCCTATGAAAACTGACATTAAAAATGTAAATGACAAAAATGAATTTGAATACAGAAAGATTAACTATAGATAAAACTGATCAAAATACATACCACTTAAATATTGGAAGAATAGAATACATTTTTCAAGGAACAAAACATAAGAGGTAGTGGTATAATATGTAATGCTCAATTAAATATTTAATCACTGAAATACATGTTTTAAGTTGGTCTAAAAAATAAGTTTACTGGTTATCTCTTTCAGTTCAGGCACATGTTCATTTATGCAGCAGTCATAATCTAGATGCCAAAATCTGACTAGAATATTATGGGAAAAATTATAGCCCAATCTATCTAAAAATACAGTTTAAAAAATCCTTAAAAACACAATAAAGTGAATCCAGACATATAAATAATAATATATCCAAACTGGGTTTATTACAGGAAGGCATGATTTGTTTAACAATGGAAAATGGATGTATTTTACTATGCTAACAAAAAAAGAAGAAACCTGACTCATCAAAAAGTGAAGGAAAGGCATCTGTCAAGATCCAATCTATTCACAACAAGAATTCTCAATAACCTAGGAACTGAAGAAAATACCTTAATCTAATAAAGAGCATCTATGAAAAAAATCCCACCTACAAGGGTGAACAAATTGTCCTTAATCTTGTACTTCAAGTAGAAAGGAAGAATGACATCTATCACTATCTCTTTTCAAGGGAAGCTATAGTCAGTAAAACAATTTGCCAGGAAAAGAAAATGCATACAGATCAGAAAGAAAATTTTACATGCAGATGACATTATGTATATAAAAATATTAATAAATTTATAGAATATATATTGGACAATTTAGGAAAATCAAAAAGATTGTGACAGGCACCCTCTAAAATATGATCCAGTGCTTCCTGTCTCCAGGTATTCTTTTATTTTTTATAGATTTTATTGGTACATTTTAGATATACATATTGATCACATTCATCATGGAGAATTTGTACCTGTACATGATATAACTTGATTTTTTGTGATTTCTTGATGCTTATAATAAATTGGAAAAAGAGAGTGATTGGGGCAACAATAAAATGAGCAAACACTTCATGATTTTAAAAATTGCCACTTTCTCTGTTAACAAAACATGCTAAGATTAAATGTCTTCTTGTTGATTTCTTACTTTTGTTTTTTTGTTTTGTTTTTTGAAATTCTGTATTATTTCTACTCTTTTTTCTATTTTGCTTTCTAAAATAAAAAAAAAAAAGATTAAATGTCTTCTGAATATATTTCCAACTCAGGATACCACCAGGAAAAACATGCCCTAAAAACAAAATCAAGTGTGAAACTTTTGTTAAGACTTTAGAAAGATTAAAGTTGATGCCTCAATACAAATGTACAAAAAATGTGCTGAAGAAAGGTTAGCCTCAAAATTCTTTAAGTAACAGAGCCCCCAGAAAGTTTCTAGTGTTTTAAGCTGCTAAATTTTGTGACAATATGTTTGGAAGCCACAGGTAATTAGTACAGATATATATATGTTTAACATCTGTGACATAACTGCATCTATTTCCATTACTCTATCTCTTTAGCATAAGTTTTCCTGCTTTCTCTACTTTTTCCTATGTCTCATACTTTATTGATATCTACCCATCTTGGGTAGTCTAGTAGAAACTCAGGTGTAGTAATCAAGATTTTTTCTTTGGGTAGGTTTTTAGGGTAGAGATTGTATTAATGAAATCAAGTGTTAGACTGGTTTAAGGTTTTTGTTGTTATGACCCTCAGTGCATCACAAGCTTCACTTCCCTAGGCCTTAGGCAGGACTTCCTTTTAGGTAGGCCAGATGTTATTTTCCAATGTTCCTTCCACCCTCAGCTTTATGTCTTCTCACCTACAAATTCAAGGAGACTAAGAATTGACAAAATTGGACACTGAATTGGAGACTGAATCAGAAAAATCCTGTTAGTAGGCAGACCATGCAGGGCCCAGGAAAAAACAAGCCAGTTCACCCTTCCTGTGAGTTGGCAGAAGCTATGCTGGGTCTGGGAGGAGTATAACAAGAAGCCAATTCTCCCTTCCCATGAGCTGTGCAAACCATGTGGGGCCCAGGAAGAGAGACAAGCCAGTTCACCCTTCCAGTGAGTCAGCAAAAGCCATGGTGGATCTGGGAGAATAACAAGAAGCCAATTTCTCCTTCCCATGAGACACATAAACCATGCAGGGGCCCAGGAAGAGAGACATGCCAATTTACCCTTCCTGTGAGCTATGCAAACCATGCAGGGCCCAGGAAGACAGAGAAGCCAATTCGCCCTTCCCATGAGTCAGCAGAAGCCATGCTGGTTCTGGGAGAAGTGTAACAAGAAGCCAATTTTCCCTTCCTGTGAGCCACACAAACCATGTGGGGGCCCAGGAAGAAAGACAAGTCAATTCACCCTTCCTGTGAGCCATGCAAACCATGTGGGGCCCAAGAAGAGAGACAAGCCAGTTCACCTTCCCACGAGCCAACCAGCACACAGACTGAGAATGAAGAACACCACACCTCTTCTCCTCCCATCCCTTGAGCAACCAGCTGATTCAGAAACAGGATGAGTTGATAGCAACTGTGGTACAGAAACAACTTAAGGCTTATATTGTTTGATTGACTTTGCAGGTCTAAGGCTGGTAGTCTGAGCATCTATTAAGAGGATAACAGTGTACAATATAGCAAATATGGGGGAATTCCTTGTTTTGTTTTTGAAATCCAATATTGTTCTCATTGTTTTGTTTTGTTCTGTTTTATTGTTTTGTTTTATTCAATGTTGTTTTGATTGGTTTCATTCAGTCCTGTTTTGTTTGATTTTATTACGTCTGATGGTATAGGCAGCAACTCTGAAGATAGCAGGAGGCTTTATGGTAGCCACTGTTGATTTCCTGTTACCCTGTTTTGAAGTCCTGTGTCACTTTCACTGTTTTATTTTGATTGACTTTGTTCTGTTTTGTTAGGTTTTATTCTCTTTAAAATAAAAAAAAAATCCTATTGGTGAAATCATGAAGAAAGCCTGAAGTTTAGCCAGTATCACTGCACCAATGTTAATTTCTTAGTTATGACAATTGTACTATCTAATGCAAAAATGTATGAAAAGTTGAGTGAAGAATATGTGCAAGTTCTATCTTTGTATCTTTTCTATAAGTTTAAAATGAGACCCCACACAAATATAAGCAAATATATGTATGGGAAAGGGGAGGGAGAGGGAAGGGAATCAAATACAGATTTTACTTTACCTGCAGTTTTAATTTTTTAAATAAGATAGTTTTAATATTTGTTCAATTTCAAGTAAATTAAAATTACAAGAAAAAACATGCCATAGAATGAAAAAACCTGCAATTTTTTGGGCCTCTGTAAGTTAACATAGAAAAATCTCTCAAGCATACTTAGTTATCTTTGTTATATATTAGGTTAGTTACTTTAAAAACTGTCACAAAAAATTTGGTATAAGATGACAAAATACACGGGGGAAAGGGGAAAGAAAGGGAAAAGAGAAAAAAAAATGCCAGTCAGTTATACTATTAATATCTCTTAGTTTACAGAAAAGGAAGGTTTGAGCTTATATCGATTGGGGAATTCTTTATGCCCATATCTTATACTCTGAGTAACTACTTTAAAGATAATAATATGCAATATATCAACTATTGTTATTCTATCATCTTGTTATGAAATTTTGTTTTACCTTTATTCCATAAAAAAATGACAAACATGATTATCTCTTCCACAAATGATTTGGAAAAGATCACACAATAAATGACCAATAATTGTTTTTCAAACAAAACCTGAAAATTAATATGGTGAGGATAAACACCTTAACATAAAGTACTAAACTGAGAATACTTAATTCCCAAGTCTTAAAATTCAAGTCATATAGTTATGGTTTTCAGGCAGCAACCTAAGTAAACACTCGTGAGTATTTACTTATCTATTCACTTAATATTTGTTATTTTCTTCTACTGATTTTAGGTCTAAGAAATCTGAATTCATTACAGTTGGGATATAAAAATGAACCAGGAATATACTGTATACTAATTTACAAAATACATATGTAATTGAAGCTGATTTTCACTTTTTACAGTGAAACTTTTCACTGTAATAAGTAATATGTGTCCCAGTGTGTCAATATTCCAACCTACAGGCAACCAGTATTAGCTTGTTAGGAACTTTGTAGCAAAGAAACTGATACACAAACAAGAATAAATGTATGTCTATGCATGAACAAACAAGTATGAGTATAAATGTGAAAAAAAAAAATGAACCCAACATGATAATAATTAGCATATAGAAATACATGTGTAAAACATATTAAAACGCAAACTGCCTGAGAAAATACTCAGTAGCTATAGTGGATAAGTGTGCATCACATGAACATAATTATGGTACTGTACATGTTTCCATATGCCATGTAAAAGGGAAAAATAATTGCTATAGAAAACTAACTCAGTAGGGAAAGTCGGGTGAGAACCAGGAGAAAGACTGTGTATACAGATTGAGTGCTCATTAGTTACTCAAAAAAATCTTTGAATTATAGAGCTTAGAATAGACCCTTAGAAAATAAGTTTTGGCATACTTACTGTTCAATGATATTAAATTCCATTAAAGTTCAGCAAATGACTTTTGTACCTATATCAAGTTAAAGGTTCCTTATCTTTTCTTAAAATTTTCTGTATAATTCAGTATAAAGACTATTTGTATACTACCTCTCCCACACCCCAAAATAATATACATAAAGTCTTCTAATGGAAGGACAAGAAAAACAAAACCTGAGTCATGGAAAAATCAAAGTCTAACTTTCCCATTGTATTACATGTACATTTAATTACAACAAAAAAGTTACAATCAAATTTTTAAAAAGACCAGAATAAACATAAAATAATGATCTGTTTATTTTACAATAGGAAACTAATGGTGCTTCACTTTCTATTTTTCTTCTGAGAAATGTCAAGCAAGAACAGAAAATTTCCCTCTGGGAAAAATCAGAGTATTTGGGCCTAGAAAAGAAGCCTGTTCTCAAATGAGTTAGTGCACAAGTATTCACTAGAGAACAATGCATTATTAGACAGTAGGGGCATAGCACATAAAATAATGGGGGGATTTTCTCAGATTTCTTAGAACATAGCTCATATTCATCAAAAAATGCAACTGTGGCCAAGACTATTTTAAAATGCTAAAACTTGTTTTTCCCTTAAAGACCAAGTCTACAAAGTATAGTCTGTGCATTATTTGGTGGCACTCCTACCCATCTTTCAAAGTCTTGGTTAAAAAAAAATGCATATACTGTAACAGAGAACAGTGACCATCCTTTGGAACAAACTATCACTCATTTTTCAAGTCCCAGTAAGTGACACTCTTTTTCCCATCTATACAAACAATTCATTAATTTTATTTTGAAAGACTTTCTAAGGTCACTTAATTTAATAACTTCAACAAAAAGAACTCTCTCTAACCGAGTATCTTTTGCAAAGGTAAATCACTTCTAGACACCTTAGGGAAATTCCTTTACTGACTTGATACTCTTGCATCAACTCATTCCTTAGCACACTCCTCCTCAAGCTAAATAATTCACATTACCCCTAATTTATCTTTGTGGTATCTAACTCCCATTACCCTGTACATTCCGATTCATTTTCATTTTCTATTATTCTATTTTTTACTATTAATACAAGTGAAAAAGTTACCCAAACATATACAAATTATTAAGGAGGCACTCACATTATCAATTAATACCAGGCTTTTTAAACATTTGTTTTCTTGCCTAATGAGTTTTCTTGGCTCACATTCAGGTAAAGTATAAATCAGGGATCTTTTTTATTTTTTTAATCAACTGGGTCTAATTATTAAGTCTTTCTCTAACATAAATTTCAAATTTCCTCTGAAATGTCAGTTTATTTGCGTAAGAGTTGAAACTCTTTATGCTATACTTGAGTATGTCATGGGAATACGTAAGTTTTCTCAATCTTCCAACACTTTCCCCACATGGTTTGACCTTTAACACGACTAATTATATAATAGTCTTTCCTTTCTTTTCTATTCTTTTTTTTTTTTGTCTTTTTGAGACAGGTCTTGCTATGCAATTCAGGCTGGCCTCGAGCTCACTTCATAGCCCTGACTGGTCTCAAATCAGCCTCCCAAGTGCGGGGATTCATGCCCAGCTTTATAATATTCTTTCTTGTCACTATTGTTTTACCTCATTTGAATGGATCTATTTCTCTAACCTTTTATACCAATTCTAAACTTTATATCTTTTGTTCACATTTATTGTCCTTTAGAACCATCAATAAATCTTTTAGGTATCATTTTTATTCTTTTATACATGGCATAAATAAAGATACTCATTGTTTCTCTGGTGTGAGAAACTGAAAGTGTAAATAAGGACTGGAATGTATACTAGATATTATGAAATAGGAAGAAAATGTTCTATTGGGAAGGGGAACTATGGAGGGGCAATGGGGAAATAAAGGAAGGGAAAAAAAACAAGAAGGAAAAATGAAAACAAAACTTTTATAAATAAGGAATGGAAGAGGGATTGAAGAGAAGATAAGGAGATGGAAAAGAAAAAAGGAATTGAGATTAAGTCATGCACAGGTACAAAGTCCCTAAGATGAAAGTGATCATTATGTACATTTAAGTGATGAAAGTGATCATTATGTACCAATAAGCTTAATTAAAATAAAAATAAATAAATAAAGATACTGAGTAAAATGAACCTCACAGATAGGGCCTCAATCCCTCAAAGATACAGACACGCCATTCAGCATTGGGATACATACAGTTTTTCTGCCTAACATTACAGAAGTCAAGACTGTTTTTATAAATGACTTGCTCTTGCAAGGATGCGTTAAACCTCAAAGTCACCATTAAAAGGAAGCTATAGTTAGCTCTCTGCCTTTCTACTATGTATCACCCTGTAATTGAAAAATATGCTATTTGTTTTACATACTATGCTGGCAGCTACTAAATATTATATCTTTTTGAAAATGTGCTTGCCAATGGCCAGTGGTGGATGCCAGCACTCTCAGTGATTTCTCCACTGAAACAATGCCAGTGGATTTGCATAGGAGCTAAAACTCTTCATGTATGCTATACTTAAATAAATCAAGGAATACCGAAGTTTTTGAAATCTTCTGACACTTTTTCCCATTTGGTTCAACCTTTAACACCACTAAAGCATTTTAACTAATTTTTTTCTGAAAAGATATAACTTAAAACAAATTTTAAAACTTCATCCTCAACCATTTTCTATTAATAATTTATCTTTATTCTCTATTTACTCATAAGAAGCCTATTGATTAAAAAAAACTGATCTATCAAGTAAAGCAGGCATAACACTGAAGAAGCATTACTGACTTATTTTATATGCTATGGTTTGGAAAGCAATGTACATGAATATAAAACTCTGTGTTATTCATGAACAAGGAAATAATCTAAACGTCCTTTACCAAAGGACACATTTTTCTCTTCAAAATGAAATTCAGCTTTCACATCTTTTCTCTTCATTTATTCAGTTTGCCTTTTCCTCTTGAACAACTAATACCTAAAACGATGATGTGGGGCAGAGTCAGAATCTGAGTGGGATAGAGATGGCATATGCATAGAAGGGTGGCCAAGATTGTCACAGCCCAAGCAAACTGAGGACAGTCACACACATGGCAGTACAGAAAGAGATGTCAGAACCTAAGCAAGGTAATAAGCGCATCCATGTGGTATGCTAAAACTTAAGTAGAATCAGATGTGTATCCCTGCAAGGAGATGCTAGTGATCTAGTATAGAGATTCAGAGCCCATGTATGGTAGGAGGGGATCCTTGCAGGGTTGGTGGGGAATGCTAGTGAAGAGTAACTAATAAACAGTGAAGACAGCATCCATATGTACTCTGAGGAACATTCGGGTCATTCTTTTAATATTAATACATTGTATTAATTATTGTTATTTACAATTATTCTGTTATGAAATTTGTTGTATTTTTCATAGAAGTGTTTTTCATATTTTCTTTATTAACATTTACTTGTATTATATTAAAATTTAAATTTAAAAAATTTTCAAAATGTTAACTTGAGGTAGAGTTTAAAAGGAAATGTACTCAGGGGCAATCTTGCATACAGAGTCAGAACTCAAGCAGACAAGCACAGTTGTCCTCAAGAAAAGCAGAATTGTATGGAATGTGACCCTGAGGTGGCCGAGGAGGGCATCTACATAACAGAGAGGGTCAACATGTGAGGTCAGAGCCCGAGGTGAGTAAGGAGGACACAATCACCAAGGGGTGACTGGGCACAGGATATTAAAGCCTAAGCAAAAAGAAGAGAATGTCCAAGTAGTGAGAACAGTCTGCTGTGAAAAGTCAGAATCTGAGAGGAGTAAAGGAGGGTGTTTGGGTACAGCAAAGCCTGGACTGGTGTGCTAGAGGATAAGCAGGGAGGAGAGGGCATCTACAGGAGGGAGATAGAAGGACTGGAATGGGGAGCCAGAATTTCAGTAGGATAAGAGAGGCTTCTGTGCAGTGGATGGGGTTGAAGCAATTAAGGAGAATTAGTTGAATATAGGATGATTTTTTAAAAATTTTAAAGAAAATTCTTGGTGTCAGCTAAGAGAGATATAATTATAAACCTTTTTTTTTCAAACATTTATGGACATTCACCAAGATCAACCATATCCTAGACAAAACAAATCTCAAAAGATAAATTTAATTGTTCTCTGATCATTATAAAGCCACATCAGAAATCACTAATGGAAAGAAGAGAAAAATTTCAAACACTTTGAAATTTAAATTCAGTTCTCAATAACTCATTTTTAGACCAAAGAGAAAGTAGGAAAGGGAAATTTTAAAAACGTACAGAACTGAATGAAAATGAAAATACAGTAAATTAAAATTAAGTAGGATACTGTGAAAGCATGCTTAAGAAGCAAGTTAATAGTATTAAATACTTACATTAGTAGAAGAATTGTACATAAGCTTCCACCTAAGAGACTAGAAAAAAGAAAAGTCCAAAGGAAGGAAAGAAGGAAATAATAGAGATGCGGGAAAAAAATGAATGAAATAAAAAAGTAGAAAAATCAATGGAACAAAAACTGATCTTTGAAAAAAAAATCCATAAATTGATAAAGCTAGCAAACTGACAAAAAAAAGAAAACATAAATCATTAATGTTAGAAAGAAAGCACTACAGAGCTATCGTCATTAACAGTATAGTAAGAGAATACTATTTATCCTTATAAATTTCAACAAATTAGAAAAAACAAACAATACTCAAAAATCACACTCAGCCGGGCGTAGTGGCTCACGCCTGTAATCCCAGCACTCAGGAGGCTGAGACTGGAGGATCATTGTGAGTTCGAGACCAGCATAGGCTACAAGGTGAGCTCAAGGCCAGCCTGAACAGCATAGTGAGACCCTGTCTCAAAAAGGACAAGGGCTGGGGATCTAGCTCAGTGGCCTAAGCGCCTGCCTGGCAAGTGCGAGGTCATGAGTTCAATCCCTGGTGCTGCAAAAAAAAAAAAAAAATCACAAACTCCCAAAGCTCAACCAAGATAAAATAGGTATGAGTCTAATAGT